>JAKTRJ010000013.1:0-182327 GCA_030579655.1 Liangdongia dryadoides
TCCAGCTCCATCTTCTGAAGCTCCAGCTCCATCTTCTGAAGCCCCAGCTCCAGCTCCATCTTCTTCTGTTGAAGTTTCTACTTACTCTGCCGGTGCTGCTGCTAAGGCCGTTCCAGCTGCTGCTGCTATCGCTGCTGGTGTCGCTTTATTGTTCTAAGTTAATTACTCTATAGTGATTTAATATTTAACAATACGTTTTTTACTGGATACCTTTTGTGATGTAAATTAATATATGGAAAATTGGAAATTTTAATTGTAGTTTTGTTTTTAATTTAAAATGGAAATTAATATCGTTTTCAGTGTGGCAATCCGATCTTTACGATTTTGTTATTTTGTTTAGTGTAATATTCGAAACTAGTTTAAATTTACATATTTTACGGAAACAAGAAGGCCATATGCTTGTCGATGTAAAATTTTTTGTTATGGGTTCAAAAGTGTGGTTAAGATAAGCCAAAATCATCATATTTTCTGCATAACAGGCCACTTATTGTTAAAACAATAAAATAAATTTTAACATTTCTAAACTGTGAAACATAGTTGACTTCAGAATTTTCACTAAAATTTTAAGTTTTGTCTGACTTTTCACTCACTAGAGTTTATCTTTAGTGAATAGTGTGCAGGTGTTTAATTTACTAACTTACGCTAGGTTGTGTCCATTAAGCTCGCTGCCGTTCAGTTTATTGGTTTAAAAAAAATCGGGACATTTTGATTAAAACGGATGTCTTAGAATCCTATTTAGGAAATACCCCTAGAAATGAATAAATATCTTAAAATTCTAGATTACAAACTTACATAACAAACAATATTCTATTTAACAATAATATTATAAATGTATATATTTTTTATATAAAATCAAAAGCAATTTTATTCAAATTAAATTCGTCACATACACCCACTATTTTTAAAGGACGAGCTGTCACATCAACACCATTTTGAGTGTAAAATTTCCATAAGGATTTAAGTACGGCTATATGCTTTGGTCTATTTTCCAATGGACAATGCTCACCATTAATAATAACATCCGTTGTAATTGTACTTTGTGGTAAGCAAACAAGTTTGAAAGTGTTTTCACCAAAAATTGGAGATGTGAATTGTTGATGAGTAATATTTTTAAATAATTTTAGTAATGATTTAGCAACTTGATCAGTTGTTACTAAAGTTTCTGATTCAAAACTAAAAGTACCACTAGGTGAATCAATTTGTACAACTAATTCTGATTTTTCTTCATCTATATATGGTTTTTGGAAATAAATTGGTGATTGTTGAGAATCTGGGATTGTTATTAAATGATCTTTATTAATATCTTCCAATTTCACAATAACATTTCTAGTTCCTGTAAGATCATAAACAATTTTAGTCTTAATTAAAATATTTACCAATTTATTAAGTCTATAATATTTAGCTTCTGTAATCAATTGTTTTCTATGATGTTCAGATTTGATATCAATTTCATATCCATATAATACATTCAACAATTCTTTAAACAATTCAGGGGAACGATTCACAGTAATAGGTGCTTGTGGTGGAGGTCTTATCCAATCATTTGTTTTCATAATACCAGCAATATCATTATATAAAGTTTGATTAGCAATTGAAAAAAAATTTGGCACATTACCAACTTGATCAACAATTTTCCTTGGAATCTTAAAAAATTCTTCACCAATTTTAACATAAAAATATTCATTATTAAGTAAATTTTTTTTTAATCTTGGTAAATTATAATAAATTGCATCTAAATATAATTGTGTAAAAGTATCACCATCTGGAATTTCAAGATGATAACCTTGTAAATGTAAATTAATCCAACGGAAAACTTTAGGTGAACGATCAATTGTTAAAATTTTTTCTTCATTAGCTTCATTTAAAAAATAATTTGTAAAATATGAAGGAGCATCTGATGATAATGAAGCTCCACTAATTTATAATTTGTTAGTTTTATTTTCATTTAATAAAATTTGAATTTTTTTTTTTTACCTAACAACAAACAATCGATCACCAATCTGTAAGTTGTACATTTTATTGTAAGGTAAAATCTCTGGGATCTTTGGATCAAATTCAGTCATGTTGTATATATCCTACTAATTATTATTATGTTAAAATTGAATAGATAAATTTTTATTATTATCAATTAATTCTATATAAATTCATTTTTTTTCATCAAGCAAAAAACTGCAAGTACATAATCATTAATAATACTTTAGAAGTTTGAAAACACTAATCGTTAACTTGTTGGAATCTACAACATAGAAAAATCAAAATAATACGAATTCATAAGACTAAATTTGTTCTTGTGTTCAACTTCATAACATGAGTTGTAGCTTTATTCACAACTTTGCTAAAACAGCATCAGCTCCAGAAACAGTAACACCTGTGGAAGTTTCCCTTGCAGCATAAGTGATAATACCATCTTCAACAACAATGGTATATCTTGCAGTTAAGGTACCATTTTCACCAGCATCAATAGTCCAACCAATAGCTTTGGAAAAAGTAGAACTTGGATCACTAGCAAATTCAATTGGTGATGTTTGACCTAGTAATTTACCCCAAGCACTGTTAACAAAAGCACTGTCTTGAGTAACAACGATAATTTCATCAACGTTTTTCTTCTTAAAATCTTTAGCTTTAGCAATGTAACCTGGAATATGAGTTTGTGTACATGTTGGAGTGAAAGCACCTGGGGCTGAAGTGATGACAACTTTTTTACCTTTGAAGAATTCTGGTGTTAATTTCAATTGAATTGGTTTTCTGCAAGATAAGTGATCTTTTTGATCTTTTTCATCATAAGGAACATAGTTGAAGTGATAGCCTTCTGGAAATGGTTTACCAATTAAATCAGACATTATAGTTATAGCTTTATAAAATAGTTAATAATTGTAAAGTTTTATTAGAAGTGGTTAATAGAGAAAATAGGGCCTTTTATGTTTAATTTTTTATTATGGGACTAGCCGAGAAGTTGCTTCCTAAGCAAATGATTTACAATTTGAAAATCATTCCGGCCATCAAAATAATAGTAATTCATTCTTCTAGATCAACTGAATCAACTTAAACACATTGACATGATTATTAAACTAATATCTCTTTAATTTAGATTAATAAGTCGAAAATTCCAACATCTTTTCAATTTAGATTAATAAGTCGAAGATTCTAAAATTACATAACAATTAATTACATAACACTTCCTGGATAATAATTTGAAAACTCCATGAAATCAATTGAATCTATTAAGTTTTGCACATGTTGTTTGATAAAAGGGCTATCAAATAAATGTATTTCCTATGAAGATTTATTATTAACAGGGTTATGTTATTCTCTTCACTGTTTCAGTGTTTAGCCACACTGCAATTGTCAGACATAATTACATAATTAGTTATGTAATTAAAATTGATTACATAATTATTTGGGACGCGTCAGTATTAAATTAGAGATGAGATTAGATCACAGTGGCAAGAAAACATAGGTTGGTAGATATCATGACTACTCAGAATGAAGTTTTATGCTCATCTCCAGTAGGATCTATCATTGAAATATCTACGGATGATGTTTCTGTGAATAGAGAATTTGTTCAAGATGGATCAGATACAAAAGGCTTTAATAACACTAATAATTACAATTTTAAAGAAACAGAGGATTTCAATTTAGAAACTTTTGAATTCTCAAACCAGAATGTTATTGATTCTTCAAAAGAAATAACCAAGTCTCAAAAAAGTTTTGGCATTAATGAAGATGCTATTGTTATTCCAGATGAATCTTTTGACAAAATTACTTCTAAATCTATTGATGCAAAAGATGACAATGATGAGATATTTGAAATTTCAGAATCAGAATATGAACCATCACAGATACATCCACAAATACAACCTTCATCGTCTCAAGCTTATTATGAAATAAGGTCTGCTCAAACACCACCTCCATCTAACCCATTAAATGATACCGAAAATTATAATAATAATATACTGCCTTCATCTTCACCTGTTATAACACAAGATACAGACAATTTCACACAAAAATTGGTGTCGAATTCAATGATTGCACCCAGTGCTCAATTAACCAGTTTTAGAATGGAATCACCAGTAATGATAGAATCAGAACGTACAACCCCAAAAAAGAGAAATTTATTAGTTACTCAAGAATCGTTCAATATTCCAAATTTAATATCACCTAAAAAGATGAGAATGAATGAAATTTCGTCATCATCATCTTTAGTTATATCAAGGACTCAAACAACACCAAAAAAAGACAATTCAACCCAACAAACAAACGCTTTTGATGATCTAGAAAGCCTATATTGTACAGCAAGACAAGATCAACATGCGTTACCATTGTCTCCAACTAGATATGAAAAAAAAGTTTCAAAAGTACAGTTTAAAGGTCATGTAATTACAAAATCTTCAAGTCCATCTGGTAAAATTCAAACAAGAGTTATTGAATTAAAAAGAAGTATGGATCAGTCAAAAGCAGAAGAAGTTCCTGATTCTTCAGATGATGAAACAGAAACTAGTTTGATTGAAATAACTAGAACAGTGAAAAAAGCTAAAACTAATGAAAGTGGCATATTACAAGTGCCATCAAGTCCAGAATTATTTAAACAAATCAATTCAAGCCCTTACAAATTGAGTGAAGAAAATAGAAATTTGTCACTGAACCAGGATCAAGAGAATACAGATGATAGTGATAGTGATATCGATAATAATGAAAATAATGAGTATAAGAAATGTACAACCCAACAGTTAAAGCAAAAAATCATTCAGTACGGCTTGAAGCCTGCTAGAAGTCGAGTACAGATGATTGAAAGATTGAAGCAAGCTACAATGTTTCTGTCACAGGAGTCCAAAATTCAATTATCACAAACATCTAATATTAATGAGTCTCAAACAATTATTAAAACTGATATTTTTAAAACTTTAGATGAATTTGCCAAAAATGATGAGTCTTTAATCTCCAAAATCTTGATCTTTGAACCAATAAAGTATTCTGAAGTGTTAAGTTGGTTAAAGAAAAACAATGTTACTGTGAGTGAAAAAACAATTAAAGAATGGTGTGATAGAAATAGTATTTGCTTAATAGCTGATGAATGAATAACACTTATATATTTTAACGAATTTATGATTTACTATATATTTTTATAAATTTAGTAGATTATATTGATAATAGCACTTCTAACACATTGTCTAATAATCTTAATCCAACGAACAGCTTCTTCGAAATCTTGATCTTCAATTGCTTCTGTCAAACCAGGAAAAACTTGACCTGCATAACCTGTGTATCTTCCAGAAGCAAAAACAACATGTTTAAACCAACTTCTATCATTTAAACCCTCTTCATACAAAAAGTTTTTTTCAAAGTCTTTTAATTTATTGTTCACAGCATTAACTTTTCTGTTGAAAAAATATTTTCTAAATGGATTTTTTGATTTAGAATAATCATTTTCCCATTGATACTGTAAACTTTTGGAAATTTTATCAAAAGCATATGTTTTACCAAGAAGCTTGTGTAAAGCTTTCTTAGTCTTTTTGATTTCAAAATTCATACGTAATGTTTCATTTTTTGGTCCAGAGAACCACTCTTTTGGCATTTGTTTCACCAAATTATTGAAATAACCATTTAAAGCGATTGCATAGTCTTTAGTAGTGAAAGCAGTATGAATTTTAGAATCAGATAATTGTAAAAGCAATAAACCATAATATTGAGAAAAAGCATTGTGTAATTTAAATCCTGGATCAGCAAAAGTAGCCATCCAATGATAAGAATCATAATTGGAATGATAATGATAAACAGCTTCTCCTTTACCAGGCAAAAATCCGGAATCAAAAGAAGTGATACCTAAATGTTCAAAAAAGACTGTATAATCAGAACCAGAACCCAAGATTCCAAGCTTAGATTCATTTAAAAATTGGTCTTTGATGGTACCATTGTATCTTGGATGACCAACTAAACCAGCGGTATCAAGTAAAAATTTGTTAAATAATGGAGAAGTTTCAATATGTAAATGAGATCCAGCAACTGCAACATCCAAGTTCATATAAGCAATTATTTTCTTTCCTAGATATTCAGCATGTTTTTCACCGTAAGCAGTTGAACCAATTAATCCTAATTCTTCACCGTCCCAAGAAGCTAATAAAATTGAATATTTTGGTTTCCAACCAGATTTAAATAATTCATTCAATCCTCTAGCAATTTCAAGCATAATAGCACTACCACTATTTGGATCAGCTGCACCACCTTTAATCCAAGAATCTCTATGATTACCAAATAAAACAACTTTATCTGTATCTTGACCTTCATATAGACCATAAACATTAGAAATATTTATAAATTTATAGTCATTATCATTGAATATGTTTAATTGGGCAGGAGATGGTCCAGTAGTGTAATTAAAACCTTTGATACCACCAGTGAAGCCCAAATCTTTCCCATAACCATTTAATTCTTTCAAAATTGGCTCAGCTTCTTTAAAACTAATTGGTAATGATGGAATTTTTGGGATTGTAGTTAAATTTTTCAAAGCTTCAGGTGATTTATCAGTGAATCTTGAAGGATCACCAGGTAAGTATGATAAAAATTCTACAGAACCTCTTTGAATACTAGATGGGTTTCTACCAGGACCTTTTGGATAAGGTGCGACATCTTCTGGGATGTAATCATCAGCAGGATCTGAATAGATGATAACTCCAACGGCCCCAGCTTCTTGAGCAAATTTAACTTTTAAACCTCTATATATACCACCGTAACGGACTAATGCAACACAACCTGTTATGTTGACACCATTTCCTTCTAATAATTGGAAATCTTGCTTTGTACCATAGTTTGCAAACACAATCTTACCAGTAACATTACCATTAGCTGAATATCCATGGAAAGCTGGAATTAAATCATCACCACCAGTGGTTTCATCTTCCTTTAAGACATCTTCAACTAATGTTGGTTGATAAATGACTTTACCACCTTTAATTAATTTTAAATAGTTTTTATCTGTTGGTTCATTTAAATAGACTTCATATTGCTCAACCTCAGTTTTAAACCCATATTCTTCAAGCTTTTCAACGGTAAAATTAACTAAAGATTCACCATGACCAGCTAAATGTGGAATTGTTGTATATTTTTTTAGCCATTCATCAGCATAATTTGAAGTTCTCAAAACATTTAGATAACATTCAGAAGTTTCATTGAAAGGGGTTTCAACGTTAAGAGCTTTAAAAGCTTCAGAGGAGTCAACTTGAGATAAATAATGAAGGATGTTGAAACTAGTTAAAAGTATAATTACTGTACAAACAGTTGCATTTAAAGCTTTAAAAGCTTTTGACTTGGAATTAACTTGAACAGGATGAAGTTCTGCTTTTTCAATATCCACACCTTCGACAGACATTTTCAAATATATTTATGGAGATTGAAAATAGTTAATGGTTATACCATAAATCTGAAGTAGCAATCAAGATGTGTTTTTATTTGTTTGTGTGGATTTTCTATCAAAAAAGGAATTAGTCCATATAATAAGAACCAAAAATCTCCAAATTTGGCATTTAAAAAACTATAGAGATGATGAATAAAATGTGCCAATGGTTTCTGATTTATCTGGAAGCAATTAACTGTAGTATTTTAATAATATTGAGTACTAATTGATACCAAGTTGTGTTATTAACTACACCTAATTTATTTGGATGCTTTTTAAAGCAGGAATATATTGCAAAATCATTTTACTACTTAATATTTTCTAACAATTAACAATTCCATCTTCAATTGTCACAGAATATGAAGTTGATGAAGTTGATGAAGTTGATGAAATTGATGAAGTTGATGAAGTTGATGAAGTTGATGAAGTTGATGAAGTTGATGAAGTTGATGTCCTTAAAGTTCTTAGATTTACGCCAAGTATTTTTCAATTCCAAAGAGACTCAAACCAAAGCGTATGCGTAAATATCAGACTGAGTATTTTGCCAGAATTTCATTGGCCCGAAAAGAAGGTAATGGTCGAATTGATGAAAAAAAATAATCACGAAAGGGAGACAACAAGAGGAATCATTACACCTATTCATTGAAGCATTTAAAGAAAAATACAATGTTCAGATCCACTTTTAACAAGACCGCTTTGCGTGGTATCCGTTTCCAATCCACTACCTCTGGTGCTCAAAGTATTTTTGCTAAGGTCCAATCTTTGTCAAACTGTGCTATTTACTGGACTAAAGTTACTGGTGAAGTAGCTAAACAAGTTTGGTTAAAGGAAAAACTATCTCCACCATCTTTATCTGAATTCCAATCTGTTTACGAATCCTTGTACACCAAGTCTTTGTACTATTACAAGCAACCACAAGAAGCTTTCAAAATCATCAAGGCTTTTGGTAAGAAAGACTACGAAACATTTGCTGTGTATTTCATTCAATTGGTTGGTTTGTTCTCTTTAGGTGAAATTATTGGACGTAGACAATTGGTTGGTTACCCAAACTTCTCTGCCCCATCCACTGAAGAACACCATTGAGTTATTATGATTGTATAGAAACTACTGCCTTGAAGGTGTGTTTAGAAAAATTGTATATTGATATGAAAATATTCCGGATAATAAAAAATATATTTTAATCTGTAGATTTTTCTTCATTTTCAAGTTCTTTTCTTTTTTTAGAAGCTTCAATCATTTCATTTCTTTGTCTTCTCTTTTTTTTAACAATACTAGGTACTGTACTAATATCTCTTCTCTTGACACCTTTTTTCAAATTTTGTTTCTTATTACTACTTAATTTAACCATATTATCCATCCAATCTGCATATTTAGCACCACTTTGTTTCATGACATTAACAATTGGTTTAATAGCATCACTATCTTCTTTAGTATAAAAAGTTACAGCTTTACCATAACGATTCCCACGACCTGTACGACCAATTCTATGAACATAAGCTTGAGCTGAAGTTGGAACATCATAATTAATAACCAAATTAACACCTTTAAAATCAACACCTCTAGCTAAAACATCAGTACAAATTAAAACCCAAATATCACCATTTTTAAATCTTTCAATAATTTTTTGTCTTTGAATTGGTGTTCTTTCTGCATGAATAACATCTACATTCAAACGATCATATAATAATTCATGAAATAAAGCTTTAGCTCTTGTGATGGATTGTAAAAAAATTAATACTGGTGGTTTAAATTCACCTTCAGTAATTAATTGTCTAATTGCAACTAATTTTCCATCTTCATTTCCACAGAAAGTTAAACTTTGTTCAATATGATCATTAGCAGCTTCTTTATGACCAACAATAACTCTTACGTATTGATGCATTATACTATTAGCAATTTCTTCAACACTTGATGGGATTGTAGCACTAAACATTGCTTTAATTAATTTTGGATTTGAACAATGTGTTAAAATATCATCAGTTTGTTCTAAAAATGTTTTATCAAATAATTTATCAGCTTCATCAAAAATTAAATGTTGAACAGAATTTAATTTTAAGGCTTCATTTTGAACTAATTCAATCAATCTTAATGGTGTTGAAATAATAATATCAAATTTATCTTGTTTTATAATATGATTTTTAAATTTCCCAGCAAGAGATTTATTTAAAATACCAACTTGTAAAGTAGTACCTTTAGTCAATTTATTACATTCTTGAAAAATTTGATTAGCCAATTCTTTAGTTGGAGAAATGATTAAACCTCTTACACCACCTGATTGATGTTTTTTCAATAGTTGTAATAATGGGATAATAAAAGCTAAAGTTTTACCAGAACCAGTTGGAGCACAAGCTAATAAATCCTTTTGATGTAAAGTTAAAGGAATAGCTTCACTTTGAATTGGTGTTGGTTCAGTAAATCCAGATTCAATTAGGTTTGATAATAATTTTGGATCAAATTTAAAACGAGAAGTTAAATTATGGAAAGATGCAATTGGTAATGGGATATCATCCCCAGTGATTTTAATTTTATGGGTTGTTCTAAATTGTTGAGCTTCTTTTTCTGTTAAGATAATTCTTTCATAATCATTTTCATCATCATATTCGTTATCTTCATCTTCATCATCATCATCATCATCACTTTCTTCTTTAGTGATTTCTTCTTTAGTGATTTCTTCTTTATTTTGATGCTCTTTTTCATTATTTGAAACAAATTTTTTGGTATGAAAAAAATCAATTTCCTTTTCAACTTCTTTTTCAATTTTTTTATCTTTCTTCTTTTCATCATTTGATTTAGTCTAATAATAATAATTAGTAAATAAACGTTTATGCAAGATTGATGTACTCACAGTCAAGGCATAGTCGGTGACCAAGTTCTTTGACTTCTTCAAGGAAGCACCTCTAGAAAGCACTCTAAAAATATCCATATTCTATAAAACTCCTTAGGATATAATAATATAACAATAATACTCTTTATTTTATTAATTTAGAGATGAGCTTAAAAATCTTTTTAGAAATTTTTTTGAATCGGTTTGGCCACATTTTTTCAAAGTAAAAAAAATTTCATCGACGAAAAATCAAAAAATTAATTGAAAAATAATTTAAAAACAAAAAACATATTAAACAAAAAAAAAGGTTAAAGATGTTTTCTATACGGAATATTACTGGTGTGTCCAGAACAGCATTTACTCAAGTTCGTTCATTGACATACCTACATAGTGGGTCTCAAGTTAGAGGGTTAGCTAAGGCTCCAGAATCATATACTGTTTCTCCTGGTGGGTTACCATATAGTACTGATGATTCTGCTATTTCTGGTTTACAAAAAATCTTAGGGGATAAGTATAGTTTACCAAATGAATTATGTTTACAAATTTTGACTCATAAATCATTTGCTGGTGGATGGAAACCATATAATGAAAATTTAAGTATTATTGGTTATGAAATTTTGAAATTAAAAGCTAGCATTGAACTTGTTAATGGTTCATTATCTAAGAATAGATTACAAATTGTTCATCGTGATGTTTTATCAGAATTCATTAAAGCCAATGATTTAGAAAAATATATTTACTGGAGATCTGATAAAGGTCAAGGTGTTAAAAAAGTTTATGAGAAATCAACATTAGCTTTAGTGGGTGGTATGCTGTTACAACGTGGTAAGCAACAAACTGAAAGCTTTATTGATGAAGTTTTGTTATCCAAGGAAAACCCAACTTCTTTATACAACATACAAAAGAAACTAAGTGGTGAACAACGTATTGAAGATAAATAAGTTTAAGCACAGGGTAAAGGTTTTTAATGATTTTTTGCAAATATTAGATATACTACAAATAGGACTGAACAAAGAAACCATATAAATTGGTGCTGTACATAGAGGTTCTCAAATATATATAAGACATTTGTTCTTGAAATATTATAGTCTTATTTGTAGACTTCGAGGTCTGAAGCTAGGGATATGAGACTGATGCTAGTCTTAATCACTAGACCTAGTAGACTCATATTCTTTGTAATCGCTTATCTAATCCAACTTAAAAAATAAAAGTTTCTTTTTTTTTTGCATTTCTTTTTTACAAGAAAAGAGGGGAAATTATTTATTTAGTGCGATATGCCGAGGGACAATAAGACAATAGAAATCAAAATTTGATGGGATTTAACAATAGAATAGAAGAAAAAGAGGGCCATTATTTAAATATACTTATAACGTTTAAGAATTACTTATATTTAATTAAAGAATTATGTGTAAAAATTCTAGATTCATCTAAATATGTCAAAAAACAAGGAACGTCCTAATCCAGATGTTACTTTTATGCGTAGAACAAAATGACCCACACTTTGGTTGTCTAATTGGCGTTTGATCATTATTATTTATACCAAAACTGAATAAATAATAAAGAACGTCAAACAATGAACCGGACTTGAAATTTATCATTTAAACTGTTCTTTATCCTGAATATGTTCTCTCTCATGTTTTTTATTCAGAAAGAACAATACAATACAACACATATAAAATGTCATCCGAAGACCTTGAATCCGTTATGTCACATTTATCTGACGATTCATATAATAATCCAGAACAATATGATAATCCTCAACAAGTTGATAATGAAACTTTGCATATACCTGAAGCTTCTAAAACTTTTTCAAGATCTTCAGATGGTTTATCAAAAATAACTACAACAGCAAGTGATGAATATTTTTATTTAGATAATCATAAATATTCTAAAAATGAATTAATTGAAGCTTTTGGTGGTAATTTACAACCTGGTATTGCCCCAGAACCTGAACATAAATTTGCTAATTCTGTTCCATTAGGTTTATTTGCATTAGGTATGACTTTATTCTTACATTCAATGGCTAATTTTAATGCTAAAGGTATTAAACATGTTAATTTGATGGTTGGTTTAGGTTGCTTTTATGGTGGATTTGTTCAAATTTTATGTGGTATGTGGCAAATTGCTGGTCAAAATGTATTTGGTGGAACTTTTTTAGCATCATATGGTGGATTTTGGTTAGGTTATAGTGCAATTTATATTGATTGGTTTGGTATTCAAGGAGCATTTGCTTCTGATATTACAAATAATAATAGTACTGAATTTACAAATGCAGTAGGAATATTATTTGTTGGTTGGTCTATTTTTAATTTTGGTATGATGTTATGTACTTTTAAATCCACTGTTGGTGTTCTTGCATTATCATTTTTTACATTCATGACATTTTTATTATTAAGTATTGGATATTTAGGTCATTCAACTGGTACAATTAAAGCTGCTGGTATTGTGGAATTAATTTCAGCTTGTATTTGTTGGTATAACGCATTTGCTGGGTTGGCTACAAAAGAAAATTCTTATATAACTGCTCATGTTATTCATTTGGTTAAAGAAGATCCTAAAAAACATCCAATGAAAAAAATTAAGAGCAGAACTTTATAAATACCATTTATTATCACTTTTTAAGGTTGTGATATTGCATATTATTACTTCCTTTCTGCATGCAATCTTATTTAAATACTTGAACAAAGACCGTTAAAATCTTACAAAAAAGTGGCAACTTTACATTGGGTTTAGTGGTTTATATGCATTTATTTATGAGTCAATGATTCAATATGATCCTTGTAGTTTTATCTTTAATGTCTTGTGATATTTAAATGAACGGCTGAAACTAAAAATTAATTACCCGCCTTAAATCTCACATCCGGACATTTATTTGTTTAATATCTTTTGGCCAGACCAGAAAAGGAATATCTTCAACAGCCCTCTTAAATAAACAAAAAGTTAAACAGAACCATTTGTCATTAAAGAAGCAACTGAGAAAGGCAAAAGAAGAAGTTTCATGGGTTTGGAAAGGATAAACTCTTATTGTGTTATATTATAGTGGTTGCTTTCAAGTCGTTTTCCCAAATATTGTATTTTAACTTTAAACTGTTTACTTAATTGTTACAACTAATTCTTCAATGTTGGATCTTGATAAGTATGAATAATTTAAATATTTCTATAGCAGGAGTTTTTAACACATTGTTTTAGAGCTATTGATCTTCTACGAGAAGCAAAACATATACCAGAAGGTGATGTCTACGAGTTATGTCTCAAAGCACAAGAATTATTGATTCAAGAATCAAATGTACAAATGGTAGATACTCCAGTAACGATATGTGGTGATATTCATGGACAGTTACATGACTTGTTAACTTTATTCAAATGTGGTGGAGAATGTCCAGATACTAGATATTTATTTTTGGGGGATTTTGTTGATCGTGGATATTATTCATTAGAAACTTTTTTATTATTATTATGTCTTAAAGTGCGATACCCTGATAGGGTCACATTAATTAGAGGAAATCATGAATCAAGACAAATCACTACAGTTTATGGGTTTTATGATGAATGTATTAGAAAATATGGATCTGCAAACGTTTGGAGGTATTGTTGTGAAGTTTTTGATTATTTAGCATTAGGTGCATTAGTTGGTGGACCAGGTGGTGTTTTTTGTGTTCATGGTGGATTATCACCAAATGTTGATCAACTGAATCAAATTATGCTTATTGATAGAAAACAAGAAGTACCGCATGAAGGTGCAATGTGTGATTTACTTTGGTCAGATCCAGATGATGTTAAAACTTGGGGTGTTAGTCCAAGAGGTGCTGGTTATTTATTTGGGAAAACTGAAGTTGATAAATTTTTACATGCAAATAATATATCTCTGATTGCTAGAGCTCATCAATTAGTTATGGAAGGTTATAAAGAATTATTTGATGGTGGATTAGTAACTGTATGGAGTGCACCAAATTACTGTTATAGATGTGGTAATGTTGCTGCTGTATTAACAATTGATGATGAATTGAACAGAGATTATAAAATTTTTGAGGCTGTTATACAAGATGTTACATCTATTCCTTTGAAAAAGCCTGCAACTGATTATTTCTTATGAGAATCCTATTTGTTTGTTTGTTATTATTATTTTGTTTGTTGGTTTACTATATTGCTGTATTATATAATAATGCTACGAATCTTTAACGACTTTTATATTCATCAAATGGATTTTTTTATTAAAATTCAATAGTAGTAATTTTACTCTCATCGCGTACTCTCATCGCGTACTCTCATCGCGTAACAGTCTTAAGACGCGTAAACAAAAAAATTATAAAGTAAATAAAAACGGATCAAATCAATATCATTTAAAATTAAGAAATACAACAATAATGTCAATCCATAAACTCCCCATACAATCGTTATCCCAAGTATTATCTTCAAAATCACAATTAAAACCAATTTCTACAGGGCTGGACCTTTTAGATGATGCATTACATGGTGGTATTAATAAACAAAGAATATATGAAGTAAGTGGTGTTAATGGGTCTGGGTCAAGAGAGTTTGGTATCCAATTATGTTATAATGCTTTTGAAGATGAATCTGATCTGAGGAATGTTTTGTGGATATCGACATTGCAATGTATTCCATCAGATAAATTATTAGAAATAAAATCGAAATATTTTACCAAATTACAAACAGAACGATTAACTAGTTTTGCACAACTATTATTGTTTATTCAACTCTTAGTACAAAGGAAAAAATCATATTCATTAATAATAATTGAGAATTTTGCAGAGGCAGTTAATAGATGTTATCATGATGTTGATTTAATATATAATTCAAAACCAAAACGAAATGTTGTTGAAAATAAAAGACAAAAAGGAATAAAAGAGTTTTTGAAATTATTATCTATATATACTGCACAATTCAAATCTTCTGTTGTGTTAATTAACAATGTTACCACTATTAGTATGCCATTTGTTGAAATTAAAGAAAATAAGAAGGAAAGAATTGAAATCACACCAACATCATCATCTCCAAATTTTCGTTCTTCATTTATATCACAAGATAATGTACCACCAAAGAAAATTTATCAACAGTTATTAGTATCTTCATTAGGTGATGGCCCAACTTGGTCTTCATATATTGATACAAGATTGTTTTTTTATAAAGATTGGATTACAACTGGATCTTCAAGTGTGAAAACTGCTACATATATTCATTTGAAAAGTTTAAAGCATAAAATTAAACCACAAGTTATTACTTTCAGGGTTTTAGAAAATGGGATTGGTATTACTGAAGTTGATAAATTTTCGACAATTTCAAATGAAATTAGTAGTAGTAATTCATCAAGATCATTTACATTAGATGAATGTGATTTTAATTCTGATGAAGAAGAGGAACAAGAGAAGGAGAAGGAGGAAAAACAAATGGAAGCTGAAGAAGATACTACAGAAGCTGGTGAATTAGATGATATTGAAACCACAAGAGAATTTAAAAATTTATTGAGTTCAACAGCTCCAACCGAAGATAATACAGCTTACCCAGATATCATAACTGCTGCAAGTCAAAGAGAAAAGGAAGTTAGAGAAAGTCAACAACAAGAAGAAGAAGAAGAAGAAGAAGAAGAAGAAGAAGAAGAAGAAGAAGAAGAAGAAGGTGATAATATTGATTTGGGAGTACCAACTTTAGAGATTTCAGATGAAGAAAATGATAATACCATTCAATCTCCATCGGAACCACTTATTGAAGCACCTCCTGTTGAGTCAATGCTAAATACTGAAAAAGAAAATGAAATAATTTTTAATGATAATGAATTTAATGAGTCTGCATTAAAAGTTAATGCACCTGTCAACATTAATGAAATTGATAATGATAATGATAATGAAAATAAAAATAAAGAAAATACGGATGAAAATACACCTGAAATATTCATAGAAAAGATTACTGAAGAATTTGAAGAAATTGATAATGAATACATGGAATTTTATCCATCACAACCAGAAGCTTTAAGTCAGAAGCATTTGTCACAATTAGTGTCTCCGAAACGTCCAAAAAGGTCTCGTCTATACCTCGAAGCACTGAACAACAATATTAAAAAGATTAGAAAGAAATTAATGGAGAATGAGAATGAAGAGGATGATTTTGATCCAATAGAAGCTATTCCTTCAAGTGCTCCATTCTTTTAAAATTTTACAGTAGTTTTAAAGACTTAAAATATAAAATTTCATATTTTATTTTTCTCTTTTGTAGTCGCGATTAAGTCAGCAATCTGAAACTAAAACTTTGAACTCCAACAACTTCAACTAAAAAGAACAACAACAATTCAAAACATCAAATAAGGCGCTTAAGTTATATTGCTCCAGGAACCTTTATTATTAACTACAGAACACAATTGATTAATCTAACTACAGATTGAAAACAACACACTGATATTCATTCCATTTTCTGATTAGCCGCTGAATAGAAGAATATTGCCGCTGAAATTGTAATTGAATATATCAAAGAGATTACTTTTAAGTGAGAACTGGTATTGCTAATTGAGACTTTTTATCAATCATACAATATGTCTTCAAATTCTGGGAGAAGTAGGTTTATTTATCCAAAAGTTGAGAATTTTGTGACACCTGATGACTTTAAAGAACTTAAATTAAGTGGTCGAATTTTGAATGCTTTTACAAGTATTCCAAATCAAGTTTATAAAGAATCTGAGAATGATGAATGGGTAAGTTGAATGTTTAATAAGTATTTGATAAATATACTAACAAAATAATTTTAGAAAGTGAAACATTTACCAGGTAATTCAGCTTTATTTTCTTCCTTCAACTATCTTGATCAAGAAACTGAATGGGATAATCATTTGATTGCATGGACTGGTGAATTAAAGAATGAATGCAAAAATTTCACTTCTGTTGATGAATCATATTATTTGGATGATTCTGAAAAGGCTGAAATTGAAATTAAAATTAATACTAACAACAATACAAAAAACATTCATCCAATTTGGCTTTTAAGAAAAGATCAAGAAAGATGGAGAAAATATGCTGAAAATATTATATGGCCAGATTTCCATTATATTATGGGGCCTGCATCTGATGGTCGTGAAGAACAAGAATGGTGGTATGACTATGTTAAATTTAATGAAGCTTATGCTGCTAAAATTATTCAAATGTACAAAGAAGGTGATATCATTTGGATTCATGACTATTACTTGTTATTACTACCTGAATTGATCAAAATGCAAAAACCTGATGCAATTGTTGGATTATTTTTACATTGTCCTTTCCCATCAAGTGAATATTTCCGTGCTTTACCAAAAAGACAACAATTATTAGATGGTATGTTGGGTGCAAATAAAATCACTTTTCAAAATTTTTCATTTACAAGACATTTTGTAAGTTCTTGTAAAAGAGTTCTTGGATCAGAAACTACCCCAAATTCAGTTAGTGTTTATGGTACTACAGTTACTGTTGATTCAATGCCAATAGGTATCGATGTTGCCAAAATTGAATATGATGCATTTAACAAAATTATTGACCAAAAAGTTCAAACAATTAAAGAATTATATCAAGATAAAAAAATCATTATTGGTAGGGACCGTTTAGATTCTGTTAGAGGTGTTGTTCAAAAATTACAAGCTTTTGAAGCTTTTTTAGAAATGTATCCAGAATGGAGAGACAAAGTTATTTTGATTCAAGTGTCTTCTCCAAGTTTCAAACATTCTTCAAGATTGGAACAACAAGTTGCTGAATTGATTGCTCATATCAATGGTACATATGGTTCTTTAAATAGTTTCCCTGTTCATCATTATCAAGCAAGAATTGATAAAGATGAATATCTGGCACTATTAAGATGTGCTGATGTTGGTTTAATTACTCCTGTTAGAGATGGTATCAACACTACTGCTTTAGAGTTTGTTGTTTGTCAAAAATATAACTATTCTCCATTAATCTTGTCTGAATTCAGTGGTACTGCTAGTGTTTTAAATGATGCAATAATTGTTAATCCATGGGATTCAGTTGCAGTTGCAAGAAGAATATATGAAGCTTTAACTATGTCTGCTGAACAAAAAAGTTCCATTCAAACTAGATTATCTAAAGATGTTATATCAACTCAAAAATGGACTAATCAATATTTAAGAAGCCTATTAAAAGAATTTGAAAAAGATGTTAATCATAAACTGACACCAACATTAAATCGTCCACTGTTATTAGAACATTACAAAAGTTCAAAAAGACGTTTATTTTTGTTTGATTATGATGGTACATTAACCCCAATTGTTACAGATCCAGCTGCTGCCATTCCATCTGCAAGATTAACTGGCATATTGGAAAAATTATCTGAAGATCCAAAGAATCAAATTTGGATTATTAGTGGACGTGATCAAGCTTTTTTGGAAAAATGGTTAGGTGGAAATTCTCGTTTAGGTTTATCTGCTGAACATGGTTGTTTTATGAAAGATATAAACTCTCATTGGGTTAATTTAGCTGCTCAAGCCGATATGTCATGGCAAAAACAAGTTGAAGAAATTTATACACATTATACAGATATGACACCAGGATCTCATATTGAAAAAAAGAAAGTTGCTTTAACTTGGCATTATAGAAGAGCTGATCCTGAATTAGGGGAGTTCCAATCTAACAAACTTGTTGAAGAATTGAAGAGTAAAGTTCAATCCAAATATGATGTTGAAGTCATGACTGGTAAAGCTAATGTTGAAGTTCGTCCAAGTTTTGTTAACAAAGGTGAAATTGTTAAAAGATTGACATTAACTAAACATGGCGAACCAAAGAAAAATGATGAAAATGTTGATGAAATTAACAATAAACATGAAGATTTACCAGATTTTATTTTATGTTTGGGTGATGATGCAACTGATGAAGATATGTTTAAGAAATTGCTGGCAATTGAAAAAGAATGGGAACAAAATGACACATTTCATAAGAATAAGGATTTTGATAACTTTGGTATTTATCCAGTCAAAATTGGCCCTGCTTCTACTGTTACTGCTGCTACATCTCATTTAAATGATCCAAGCCAAGTTTTAGAAACTCTGGGATTGTTAGTTGGTCAAGTTTCTTTGTTTGCAAGTCCAGGTACAGTGGAATTAGATGACAGAGGTCATATCAAGAATAGTGAATCTAGTCAACGTTCCCAAGCTGCCATTATCGAATCGAAGAAAAATTCCTCAACTGATTTGACACCAAACACATCCAAATAATCAAATAATGTTGATATTTTTTACTATGTTATCTTTTCAAAAAATATATAGGATTTATATCTACAACGTGAAGTTCAGAAATAATAGAGTATTATTTCGTAGCAAATTATCTATTTTATATGCTCATCATGCATATGTTGATATCTTGAACCAACTTTAGCATATAATTTTTCTAATTTTTGCTTTTGGATCTCTACTTGTTGCATATTTTTTGCAATGGAAGCGTTTTGACCATTTAATACACCAGCACTGAATCTAACAAGTGGTGAATAACCCATTTTAGCTAAATTGAATGCAGTTTGAGATGATTTTTGTTTTTCATCAGAGTTTTGATTCAAATTTGATGATTTGATGTAAAGAAGTAAAGAACATATCATTGGATATTTCTTTAAAGTATCCATATCTTCTAAAATTTTTTCAACTTCTTCACTGATCTTAAAAATTGTATCATCCTTGTCATTATACAATAATTCTATTGTCTTCATTGCTGTTCTAACCAAATATTTGTCTTTGACTGAAGAATTTTTACCTTCCAAAATTTTGGTAATTCTATCAAGTAGAGATCTTCTTTGTTTGTTAAAAGCCACAGACTTCTCATTCTTACCAATTCTGTTGAAGTAATAAAAATCTGATTCAGCAATTAACAAACAGTTAATTAAAGAGAACAAATAAACGTCAGAATATTCTTCTTTGGCAGCATATAATGGATTACCAATACCAAGATCATCTGAAATAGAATACGTTAAGCGATCATTACCTAGTTTCATTCTTTGATATTGATTTCTAGCACCATTTAAATTACCTTCTAGTTGCAATTTTACACCAGTAATATAATAAACCTTGTTTGAAAAACCATATTTAGTCTCTAATTTAGAAGACCTCAACAATTTACTAAACTCTGAAATAGATGATTGGGTAATAGGTTCCACAATTGATAATTCAATCAATTTGTAAAAATAGTTCAAATTCTTCAAATATTCCAAAGTTGATAAACGATTGTGAATTTTATTGATATATTTTTTAGCATCCTTGTTATAAACAGTAGAATCTCTATCAATGAGATTAGAAACCTGACTGAAAATCTTTGATGATTTTCTTTTATCCCAAGTATAATTCAAGATAGCACATGCGTAAAACATTGAAAACATAATATTCAACAAAGTGTGATCCATCCATTCGATTTTCATTCGCATCTTAACAGCATCTATTTGGTAAGAAACATAAAAATATGAGTTTTTAAAATACTCTTTATTTTGATTCAAATAAGTGGCAGTTTCTTTGCATTTTGATTCCAGTTGATTTATATGAGTTGGTTGTTTATAAGTTAGATACCACAATAAACTAACATATCTCTTCATCATCTTCAAGTTAATATGATCTGGTTCAATCTCCTCAATATCGAAGAGTGGTTTCACACCTTTATAAATCGACAATGAAACTTCGTGCAACATAAACAAATCTTTTAAACTCTTGTTTAATTTTGCAAAATCTTCAGACTTCATAAAAAATTGTAAAAATGGTAAAGCAGAGTTTGTGTCAAAATGCAATAAAACGTTAAACTTCAAATAAATCAGTAATGTAGGATCAACTCTACAGTCATCTATTGCTTTATTCAAAAAAGCAAGAGCTTGTTTATATTTTCCCTTTGAAATCAAAATTTGTCCTAATAAATATTCACATTCCATTTGATAATAAACATATTCACCATTAATTGCATTTTTACAAAAAAATAAAGCATCATCAATAAATTCTTCAGGTGTCAAAGTTTTACCAGAATCATCAATTTCAAGTGTTGGAATAGTTTTTTCATAAAGAATTTTAGCAATTTTCAAATTAGCTTGAATGATTAAAGAATCAGGAATCTTCATCTTATATTCTAAAGCTTTTATTAAAGTTGTAACACTTAGAATAATTAAAGTGTAATATTCTTTCAAATTCTCATTGGTTTTAATATGACGAACTTGTGATTCAGCATGTTCAAAGAATTCATTAGATAAACTGAACAATTGTTGAACTTTGAAAATCGGATCATGTAACATTTCTTCAATTCTTTCTTCTTGAGTGATGTGTGTATTACCAATGGCTGGATCTGGAGGCACAACAGGTTCTGGGTTCTCAGATGCGTAATCAGTATGGTATTGTGTTTTATTTTCATCAAATGAGAAATTTGCTGTAGAATTATAAGTTTGATTTGGGGTAGAATTTGATTTGGTTGTTTCTAAAATTGGAGTAGCAAGTTGTTTTTTATATGGTTGGGAATATTGTTGGGTAGAAGAATAAGTAACATCATGTTTTTTAAATGGTGATTGCAATTGTGTGCGTGGTTGTTGTTGATCTGAATTTTTACGAGAACTTGAAATACTTGTGTGTTGATTATCCCAGTTATTGTGAGTTTGTGAAGGAGCAGAAGGTTCAATAGTATTAGAAAACTTTGGAGATTGATGAGTTGATGGATAATTTTGAGGAGGGAAGTTTTGGTTACCAGAGGAATACTGCTGATTATATCTGTAACCTTCAGCATTATTATGATAGTAATTGCCATTATAATACCCTGATGTGGAAGCAGAAGCTGTAGTACTTAAGTTTTGTTCTTGAGACCCAGAAGGAATTACAGGTGAACCTCTTATGGAAGGATTGGAAATATTATTCTGTTGATTGTAATCAAAAGAAGTTCTACCAGGTTGTTGCTGGTAATAAGATGTGTAATCATATGACTTATTAGGGCCGTAGTTAACAGCTTGTTGTGGATAACGATAAGTTGCACCGTAATTATGAGGAGTTTGGAATGAATCTCTAGATTGATAAATATAGCCGTAACCAGTTTCATTATTGTAAGCATTTGAAGGTGGAATATTTGTAGAAGTGGCAGAAACTTCTGGTGTAGCATTATTGGGCAGAGACACATTGTTCTGGTAGTTGTCATTGTTAGTAATTGCAGGGTTTTTAGCTTGATTATAATCTGTGGAAGTAGTATTTGTGGTGTTAGAATTTATGTCATTAGTTGGAACAGTTTTTTGGTTTTCATTATTGGTTTGTGGTGTTGAATCAGATGTTGCATTTGACTCAATAGAAGTTGAGGTACTTTTTGAGTCTGTTTTTATCGAAGACATAACAGATTTTGAAACAACTTCCTTCAACTTTTTTGTCATTTTATCTTGATATTCATCATGTGTTATAGAGGAATCAGTACGCTGTACGCTATCCTGTTGAGGTTGAGATTCAGGTTGAGATTGGGATTCAGGTTGAGGTTGAGCAACAGGAATAGAATGAACGACAGGAGTAACAGTCGGAGAATCTTGAGTTGAAGAGTTCAATGATTGTTGTTCGGGTTGTTGTGCTGGTGCAGTAGTGCTTCTTAAATCTTGTTGAAATGAGTTTCTTTGGTATTGAGAGTTTGGATCCAAAGTAGCAGGATTATTATTAGCTGCATTTTGAGTATACCAATTGTTATAGGTACGACCCTGTTGCTTGTAAATGGGATCAACTTGTGCTGGAATATTATTGGCAGAGTATAATATATCTTCATTTCCTGAAGGGGGTTGTATATTTGATTGTTGTCTGTTTGCATTAGTTTTATTGAATTGAGTTGGATATTGAGCCTGGGATGGATAAGGGTGAGCACCATAAGCTTGAGGGTTATAATATTGAGCTCCATAACCATTATATCCATAACCTGAATTATAAACAGGAGGAACATTAAGATTTCCAGGTACTCCTGGAGTCATGTTTGGATTATTGATTCCTGGCTGGGGATTTTGATAATAATCATAGTTATACTGCTGTTGAGGATAAGCATTGTGTATATCAGCATAATTTTGAGGGTTTATTTGATATGGTCTTTGTACAGGATAAAAGTCCCTTGGAGGACCATTATGAATGATATTAGCTGGTGGTGGTGGTCGTTGTTGTTCAGCATCATACGCGTTAGCTTGATATTGATCTTGACTAAATCCTTGCGATTGACTTTGAGCGTAGTAAGCTTGACCCTCTCGCTGTCCTTCTTGAGGAGCATAATAGCCTCGATTATTGTAATAACCACTCATTTTGTGTTTATGAAGTCAATTGATGATGTTTTGTTGTTTTACTATGTAACTTAGATTTGTAATTTTCAATTTTCTACTTACAACTAACTAAAAAAAAATAAGAATTATTGATTTATGATAAAAAGTTAAATTAAAATGAAATTTAAAAATAATAGTTAAATTCTATAGAAATAAACCTTTAAAACAATACCAATTACATTTAAATAACTCTTTTATTAATTTTATACTTTTATTTGATAGTGTCTTTACTCAAATTTGGTGATCGTGCGATAACCAGAAACTAAAAAGTGAAAAAAAAAAAAAAAAAAAAGTCAAATTTTCAAGCGACATTTGTTTAAAAACCTGAGTAATTTTACCATCATATGAAACCTCAACTCTACCGCTCTATGAATATGTTTACTAAAAAATAAGCGCTCGACTCATTCATGGGAATGAGTTCAAGTTAGTTTATTAAATATTCGCCTCTTTAAAAGGAGAACATTTTAGAAAAATGGCGTGGCCAAACCAATTCTTCCGAAAAACTATTTAAACGGCAGGTTTCGCACTTTTTTTCATAGTTAAAAAGTTAAAAAAATAAAAATTGTAAAGGGCCACTGTTGATCCGAAACACAAAGATAGAGAAAGATTTCAATTAAAACTGATCTAAAAGACATTGTTTTAAATTGAAAGAAATCAAATTAACTATCCAATTAATACAAAAACTTATTTAATTTTTTTTTTAGGTTTTTTAATTTATCAATTTTTTTTTTGAAATACTAGGAGACATTGAATTGTTACTCTTTTTATTCAATTTTTTTTATTAAACAGTCAAATTTTTTATTGTCTGCCTTGCCTATTTGCATTTGTTTCATAATAACCAATTCAAATTAAATAATATTTAATAAATATAGTATGGACTCTTTTAAAACCCCACAAACTATTGCTGATGCTAAGGCTTTTACATCTTCAAGTTCATTTGGTTATCCAACTGCTCAACAAGAAATTTCTGATTTGAAAATTGAATCTGGTGTTTCATCTTCTACTGCTAATCAAAGTTTAATTAGTGAACCAGTTAATCCTGTTGAAGATGATTCCACAGCTTCTGGTATTGTTCCAACTCTACAGAATATTGTTGCCACTGTCAATTTGGATTGTCGTTTGGATTTGAAGACAATTGCCTTACACGCCCGTAACGCAGAATATAACCCAAAGCGTTTTGCTGCTGTTATTATGCGTATTAGAGAACCAAAAACCACTGCATTGATTTTTGCTTCTGGTAAGATGGTTGTTACTGGTGCAAAATCTGAAGATGATTCTAAATTAGCTTCAAGAAAATATGCAAGAATCATTCAAAAATTAGGGTTTAATGCAAAATTTACAGATTTCAAGATTCAAAATATTGTTGGTTCTTGTGATGTTAAATTTCCAATTAGATTAGAAGGTTTAGCATTTAGTCATGGTCCTTTCTCAAGTTATGAACCAGAATTATTCCCTGGTTTAATTTATAGAATGGTTAAGCCAAAAATTGTCTTATTAATTTTCGTTAGTGGTAAGATTGTTTTGACTGGTGCGAAACAAAGAGAAGAAATTTATCAAGCTTTTGAATCTATTTATCCGGTGTTGAGAGATTTCAGAAAGTTATAAATGATTACTTGTTTCACATTTTTTTTTTTTCGTTAAATAAAATATCATGATTTAAATGGGTTCTATTTTTTTTTTATTCTTGTTCATTTTTTTAATACTGTTTGGTTTTTTTGCTGTTATTTTTATTTAGATTTTATTAAGGTTATTCATGGGGATTGAAACTAGCAACTTGATATTGTAACAAATTAACATATAGAATTTATTTTTTTAATGAATGTCAATGTCACAATTTGTTTATTGTAGTTATATAATTATTGATTTGACTACAATTATTTTTTATGTCCATTTATTCGTCTGTTAAAAACTAATCATCATCATCATACCAACAACCAAAGACCAAACGCTATAATACATATATACTAGTGAACTCATCATGAATATTTAAATAAACTCTCAATAACTATGAGTGATTTTATTTTCTGTTATTTTTTTTTTCTTTTTCAATAAATAGAAATAAATAAAATCATTTCTTTTAATTAATCTTTTGATACATCAAAATATATGCAGTTTTAACTTCATTTTCATCACCACCTAAAGTAACATCATCAGCTTCAACAGTGGTGATATTTGTATCATCAATTCTTAACCATTGGTTTTCATTTTTCAAAACATCAACGGTATAATGACCACCTTCTGAACTAATACCATGATGATAAACAACACCAATCAATCTATATTTTAAATTTGGATTAAATTTTCTTGTTGATGAAGAAATACATTCATTTGGAATTGTTAATTCATGTTCATATTTTACCTTTTTACGTAATTTTTCAATACGACCATGACGATTAAAATATGAATTTGAATCAGAACCATCATTAGTTTTATTAATAAATGAGAATCTTTTTAAATGAACAATTAAAACTTCAGGTAATTTATCAATAAAAGTTTGTTTTTTAGCAGTAACTTCAATTTTATCATTAGATTTATAAGAAATTTCTTCAGGTTCACTTAAATTTTTAAATGCTTCTTCAATAGTGATAATTTTTTCATCAGAAATATCTAATTGAATTTGTTGGAATGGATCTAACGTTATACTTTGAGCTTCACGTTGTTTTGGAACATCTAAAACAGATCTAAATTGACCTGCAAATAATTGTGTAATTGGTGATGGTTTAACTTCAACTGTTCTTTTTGCACTAATTTTTTTTTTACCTGGATTAACTTCTAACCAACCATCATCACTAATAATTGAATTTGAACTTTTAGTTTCTTCTTTTGCAACATAATCATCAGAATATCTATTCAATGCATTTTTAATTGAACTTCTAACTTCTTCTCCATTACTTGAAGTTAATAAAGATTTAATTTCATTATTATTTAAATTTTTAACACTTGAAATGAATTCTTCATGCATACCATCTAATAAATAACCAAAAAATTCTTCAGCATCTTCTTGTTGACCCCATTGTAAATGTTGAAATCTTGAATTACTAGAAATTTCTTTATAAAATTGTTCAGGAACAAAAGAATCTCCAATTTCTTTTTTTGGATTATCTAATTTAATGTTAAAATTTTTAAAAAATTCAATAACAGCATCAATTAATGGAGTTGTTGATTTAGAATTACCTAAATTTTGCATAGTTTTCATTGAAAGAACGTTTAAAGTTTGATAGAAAGGTTGACAATATAATAATAATTGTAAAATAGAACTCATAAAACAAATATTACCAGAATTAATTAAACCTCTTGGAACAATTTTTGGTAATTTAGTAGAAGTATTTGTTGATGTATAATTTTTAAAATTTTTATCAAATAAAAATCTCAAGACAACAACACCCATTGGTTCCAAAACATTTGAAACTGATGGGACATATCTTGGAGTAGATGGTGTAGTAGTTGAAGAAGTATCATTTGAATTTGTTGATTCATCTTTTTTAGGATTTGTAGGAGTAGAAACAGGTTGTTTTGGAGTTTTTTTAGCACCTTGTTCAGCAATCATAGACCATTTTGGAACAGAAGTAGGAACAGGTGTAGTTGGATTTGATTTTTCATCTTGTTGTTTTTCATCTTGTTTAATTTCTTTCTTTTCATCAATAGATTTAATTTTTGAACCAAAATTACCAAAATTTAAAATTTGTTGTTGTTTTTTTCTTCTATCATCCTTCTTTTTTTTAGTTTTCTTCATTTGAGTAATAAATGCTGATTTTTCAGTACCAATATATATTGGTAATTGAATTTGTTTAGTTTTAGAATCGTATGTAAAATTTAAAAAATCATTTTCTTGTTGATCCATTGGAGGAGTAGTAACTATAGGCTTATTATAAGGGGATGTAGATGCCAAAG
Source organism: Liangdongia dryadoides (assembly GCA_030579655.1). Taxonomy (NCBI): domain Eukaryota; kingdom Fungi; phylum Ascomycota; class Saccharomycetes; order Phaffomycetales; family Wickerhamomycetaceae; genus Liangdongia; species Liangdongia dryadoides. The sequence goes on from JAKTRJ010000013.1 coordinate 27,360, forward strand.
AGTTTGGAGTTGATGCAGCTTTATCATTAGTTGTATTCGATATAGTTGTAGTTGATGTATTAGAGGCAGGGCTTGTAACAGCAGGTTTCACAGCATGGGTATTTGATTCAGATGTGGTATTATTAGTATTAATGCTAGTATTATTTTTTGGTTTAATTGGAACTTGTTGTGGAGAAGAAACAACAGAAGATACTGTTGAAGATTTTTGTATGCTTGGAGAAAATGCAGATGGAGATGATAATTGTTGTTGTTGTTGTTGTTGTTTTTGTTGTAAAAATTTTTGTTGATTTTGAGGTAGATAAGAACTTGGATCATTCTGGGGCACAAAAGTTTGATTTTGATATGATAATTTTTTCTTTGGCTGTGTATTTGATGAAGAACCATTTGTATTATTATTATGTGGATGATGGTAATTATGATGAGCATTATGAACATTATGGTTATGATGAAGTATAGCACCAGGAAAATGCATTGGAGCAGAAGAAGCAGCCGCAGCAGCACCAGGGATTATAAGATATGGTGAAGGTTGATGACCGTAATACATTTGTTGAGGGTCAAAGAATGGTAGGCCATAAACAGGGGTCGGTATTGGAGGTGCAAAAGGAGGCCCCATTGCAGCAGCAGGATACTGCTGTTGTTGTTGCTGATGTTGTTGATGATGATGCTGATGTTGATCCATGTACATAAAGTTGTTATGATGGTTGTTATGATGTGGTCCACCACCGTTAATCCTTCTGTGGTCGGTCATTGTTCATTAATATGAGTTAAAAAGTGTGTAAAAATGACAATCAGATGTAAATAAAAAAAAAAAAAATGAAAGTCTGTAGTTGTGATGTATTAATATTTAAATGGTTTAATGGTTCTGGTTTTTAATCTTTTTTTTTTTGTTCAAATGATTGGAAATCAAAGATTATAATAAATACAAGACCAGATGGCAAAACACTGGCAAAACAAGAACAACAAAAAAAACAAAATCAAAACACAATCAAAACCCAAAAACAAGGGAGATCAAGCTGGTGCAAAAATTGAATTAGCTGAAATATAGAAAGCGACTTTGCTGGCCCGCTTTTTTCTTTCTTTCAAAACAATGAAATGATTATTAAATTAAAACTTCTTGTTTTATTCTGTTGAATTATCCACTTTTTTTTTTTCAGCGACAAAAAAAATGAAAAATTTTGCAAAATATTTTCCTAAAATGGAAAGTTTCTTAATCAGGAAATAAAATATCAATAATTAAAGAAAAGTGATTTTAAATGGTTTTAAATGGTTTTATTATTTATTAAACTATATCTTTACATAATGATAACCATTGGTTTAGATCCAAGTTTTTATATAGACAATTCGGTCTATAACTGAGTTTATTTTGTTCAATAAGATATACTGCAAGTAAATGCTCACAATTAGGAATATTAGAAAATTTATTTTGATCATATTGTAAAAGATTCTTTCTTTGTCCATAATGTTGTATATTTTCATTCCTTAATAAATCCATTTCACTTTTATTAAACATTTTTTGAAATTTTTTACAACTGCAAAACCATTGATCAAGATTAACAACTTCACCAATATCTTTAATATCAGCCTTTGTTATAATCAATTGATTCTCTTGTCTAAATCTAAGATCTTCATCATCATTATATTTAGATTCAATATATCTATAAATCACAATCTCACCATTTTCAATAATTTTTAATGCTTTTTGTAGAATTTCTGGGAATATGAATTGTAAAGATAAACAAACATCTGGATTTAAACTTAATTGTGAATCTTTTGTACACAATTCCAAATTATTAATCAATTCATTAACTACTTTTATTGTATCCATTTTTTTTTACTTTTAATATTTAAATATAAATGTTTTGTTTTCGCGTTCGGTTATAATTAATGCATAATTTAAATGATATAAAATTTTTATTAACATATTTAAGCCAATCTAATTGTATAATCATCTCCACTTTCTGTAATATAACGAACCCATGGATAACTTTGATATTGCATCTTTGGTTCATTAATTTTTAAATAACGTACTTGAATACCACTAGTGGTAAAATATGGAATTTGAAATTTAACTTGAATTGGTCTTTTAACTTTATATGAAGGATCTTCAATAGAAACAGAAGGTAATCCCAGTTCAGCAGCCATTGAATATTCTTTACCACCTTGAAATTGTTTAATCTTCCAAACAATAACAGATTTTTCTGGAACCCATTTCATTGAACCTGTTGAATATTTAAATTTTGGACTATCAGCATCTTCAGGTATTGGAATTAAAATTTCAACATTATTTGCTGTAGATTTTTTTTTAATTTGTGCTTTAACTGAAGCATGTATTACAACACGACTATTATCATGTTTATCCATTTGACAATCAACCCAAATTAAAGGTTTTAATGGAATAACTAATCTATAACTCATTAATTCAAATTCACCATCTGGAGGAATAAATGTAATAATTTTTTCATTTTCAAATTTACTTAATCTAACACATTGATGAAATTTAACATCTTCCATTTCAACTCCTTTATGATTACTTAATTTATCATTTAAACCTAATCTTAAATCAGGCATACCAGATAAATGTGATTTAATTTTAATTTTACCTAAAATTTCACTTCTTAAAACTTTACCTTGTGGATTAATTAACATATTAATACTTTCAACAACATCTAAAAATGCTTCATTTTTTTTATATAAAATTCCTTCAGATCTCCAAGAAACTGCATTTGTAATTGCACTTGGAGGTCCTAATTGTTGTCTTTTTTTCTCCAATTTTTCTAATTTAAAACTTTTTTGAGTAATATATTCTTTTAACATTTTAGTTTCTGTAATTTGTGGATATCCAAAATCCATCATTTCATCTAATAATTCATAAATAACAACAAAATTATCTCTAATTGATTCTTCTTCTAATTCTTTAAAATAATCAGTTAAAACTTGAACAACTTTATGTAAAAATAAGAAAATTTGTGAAACATTTGAATTTGATTTGGTTAATGCTAAAATATATAAATTATTATGAGTAATGTACAAATAATTAATTGAATTATATGTCATTACTGGAGAAGCAGTTAATGGATCTTCTTCTGATTCAACCAAAAGAAATGGAAATTTTTCAATAGCACTAGATGGAATATCACCTTTATAATCTCTTGATAAAAGAGATTTCCCCTTAATATCACAAAAATGAATAACAGATGCCATATTAACAAATTTTGATCTAATTTAACAACACACTACCCAAAAACAAGAATAAATACGTAGCAGAAAAATACCAAATTAAAAATATGATATAATAAACAATAAAACCCTTTAAAATGCCTTTATCCCCCCTTAAAGTGTCCTTTTCAATTGTTCAATTCTTGTGTTGTTGTTATTGTCTTTTAAACGGCCAGATTTGTTTTGATTTTTGAAACTTCATCAAAAAAAAATAAAAGTTACCCCGAGACACACAAGTTTTAATATTAAAAGTAATAAAATTGGTAAATTTATTGATAAAGTGATATTAATGGAATTAACTGATAAAGAGAAAGATTCTTTAGAGAAAAATCCAAGTTTAAAAAGGGAATATCAAGATTTATTGAAACAGAAACAAGAAATAGATAAGAAATTACAAGAATTTCTTTCAAATTTATCTTTAATTTCAAATAATAATGATGTTTATTATGGTACGATGAATGTTAAAGATATTGTTGATTTAGATACTGCTGAAAAATATGTTGATACACAAATTTTAACTAATTCTGAGAAGCGTAATTATTTAATAAAATTAATTAAAGATCAACAAAAAATGGAAAAAATTTTTGAAGAACGTCATAAGAAAATCGTTAAATATAATGGTGATAAAGAAGCTATTGAACTTGTGATACAAGAATTTATGAATCAATTAGAAATTTTTTCAAAGAATTGTCATAAGGTTTTTTATAAATTAGGTATACCATTATTTTGTATAAGTGTTGGAAATCAATATAAAAACTTGTCACAAGATAGAAGAAAATTGATATTACATATACAATCACAACTTGAATCACAAACTAATGATTTTAAATAGTTCTTTGCATAATTCCATTTAATAATGATAATGATAATGATAATGATATATATATGTATATATATATATATATATATATATATGTAGCCTGTAACTTAAGACTTCGAGTTCTAGTTATTATCCATACAATCATAGAAGGATATACCATGTCAAATGATGTCAAATGATTAGAATTATATTTTAATTTAAATATTCATAATAAAAGTTTATAATATGGGAGTCGTGCCATGAACAGATCTTGCATCAACATAACCCCTTTGGGAAAATGATCTCATGAAGCAGTTTAGGGTCATTACAACTAAAAATCAAAGTCATAGAACATCATATAAACAAATTATTAAAGTAGAAGACTTTATACAGAATGATAAAAAGTATTAGATATAAAAAAAAAGGTTATGAAGCTCAAAGTACAATTGAAAATATAAATTGAATGGATCAAACACCCAGTTATTAAAGATTCATAAAAATATTGAATTGAAAATGAAATTTAAAGCGAAAAAAAAAACAACATAAAACCATGAAAGTTCAACACTCAAGGTTTATAAGTTTCTGTTTTTTCAAATCAACAAATTTTATAAATACAGATGAAAAAAAAAAAAGAAGCAATAACTGATATGTGAAATGTGTGTAAATACAAGATAAATTCAAAAAAAGAAGATAATGGATAAAAAAATAATAACAACAGAACATTAAACCTCATACCTTAAATTTGCAAAGAATTTTTTTTTTTGCGTTTATTCAGAAGCTGGAGTTGGAGCAGCAGATTCAACTTGAGTAGTAGCTGGGGCAGCTGGGGTAGAAGCATCTACAGCAGCAGGAGCACCGCCTTCAATATGTTGGTGATGGTGGTGGTGTGGGATGAATTGACCTGGGAAACCACCACGGCCACCTCTAAAGCCACCTCTACCTCTGAAACCACCACGGGTACCTCTAAACCCACCACGGCCACCTCTAAAGCCACCTCTTGGAGCACCTCTAAAACCACCTCTGAAACCACCTCTACCTCTTCTTTTAAAACCAGGTAAGTTAGTTCTTTTTGGAACAACAGTTATCACACGGCCTCTAAATTCTTGACCAGAGATTTCTAAAGCAGTAACGATTGATTCTGGAGTTTCATATTCAACATAAGCATAACCTTTTGGAAAACCAGTGTATCTATCATACAAGATGGTAACTCTATTGATGACACCAGCCTTGTTGAAAAATTCTTCCAATTGTTCTGGGGTTGTTTTATAATCAACGTTACCAACATAAATTGAACGGGAATCAATTTCTTGTTGTGCAGCAATTTCTTCTGGGGTCTTGTTAGTTTGACCTGGGATATGTTGTGGTTTTGAAGATTGATCTTGTTCACCTTCAACTTCAGTAGAAGCCGCTGGGGTGGTAGTGGTGGCGGCAGTAGTAGTAGCGGCATCTTCAGTCTTTTCAGAAACTTCTTGTTCTGGCTTTTCAGCAGCAACTTCCTTTGGTTCAACTTGTTCAACAGGTTGTTCTTCTTTCACTTGTTTAGACATTGTGTTTTATATATTTAATTCTTGTTTTCTTGTTGATTTATATAATCTTGAATCTTGATTTAATCTTGACTTTTGAATAATATCAATTAATCTTTAATAGTCCCTTACAAATCTTTTCTTGTATCCACTTAGTGACAGAACTTGAGGTTTTTCAAATCTAATTCTTTTGAATATTTAAAGAATTGGAAAGTTTTTCAATTGATGATTTCTTTGTTTTGGTCAGTTGAAATGATCGTTGAGTTTTTCAAAAAATTCACCAAAAAGATTTTTTTTTTTTTTCAGCAGTTTTTTTTATCCAAAATAAATCGACGGTGAGTGGAAGGAAAAAATTGCCAATTTTAAAAATGTTTAAAAATAAAAATTAAATTGAAATTAACAATTTATTTAATAAAACTTGAATTGAGGATTGAATGTATCTTACAATATTTAATCTTTAGTTCTTTTATATTACACCGTTTCTTAGTCATTTAATACATTTCGTAAACTAAATCCCGGCCTCTGCCAATAGGGTAATGTTCTACATAAAATGAGCTCATAAAGTGTTTTCTTGTTTTATAAAATACATTATATGACTTGGATTCTGTAAAATATATTTCATGTCAACCACAATATGATCATTATTGTTCAATTCATTGACAATATTCTCTTGGTAACCACTCAACTTATAACTTTAATCATGTTCAAATCCCATATAAAAACTGACAATGATAAACGGAACCGCATTAGGTTAATTTCCGTATTAGGCAGGACATGTGATGATGTGGGGTTATTTAGGGAGAAGTTATATAAGCTACAATACGTATAATTACTAATCGTAATAAAGATAAGTATTTATGATATAGATTATGATTTATTATTAAAATACATTTGCTGTTTCTGTATCTAATATACTATACACTATAGTCCCATGGCTCACTACGCTTGCTATTTTCTACTGCTGAATCAATACTCTTAGAATAAATAACTCATTTATGCAGATCATTATATGATTCCAAAAAGTAAACACTAAAACACACATTGTTTGGTCTGTATAAATATAAACGGATCATATACTTAAAAAGATCTGATCTAAACTGAAGTGGAATTTAAAAGCTTTTGAAAGTTTTGGAAAAGTTTTACTTGCATATTGAATAAATATAGATCTCTGGACATACTTACACTTTCTTTAGTTTTTCATTCAACTAACATTGTAGTTAAACTTGTTTATAATATTAACATTTAAGCCCTATTTTATCATATAACAAACCATAGCACAGTCACAAATTGTTAGATTCAATCAATTTTAGTTTATGCATCACCATGCACAAACGAGGCTTAAAAACAATAGAAGTACATAATTAATCAGTAAGGCCCTAACAATAACCAGACAAAACTAGTATACTGATTAAATTATTAAATTGAGATATTTGATTGATAAGAAATAGTTACTAAAGATTCCATTTTATATATTTAAGAAATAAACCTACAAATTATGAAAACCTCTATGTTTGTTTTAAAATGCAAATTATATAATATCAAACTAGATTTTGTTATTTAGTATACATCAAACCAGTTTCAAAATCTTTTGTAAATTCCAATGTTTTTGAATCTTTTGAATCATTACCAACATTATTAATGAATGAATCATCTCGTAATTTTTTCTCTCTTTGTATACGATGATCTTCAGCTACTTTATTTAAATTATTGTCTTTAATAAAAACTGAAATTAAAAGACAAATACCAATCAATGGGATCCATAAAATAAAAATATTTTTCATTGATTTCATTAATAATTTCTTTAATACAATTTTTTCATTATCATTAAATAAACTCATTTTGGGCTTAGAATAAAGATTATTCAAAATTTCTCCTCTAATATATGAAGGTAAAGATTTGTCTTTATCAACATTAGAAGCTAATGTATTTGAATAAATCAAAGAACAAATAGCAATCCCAATACAGTTACCAAGAGCCCTCATTGTAGTTCTTACACTCAATGCAATGGCTCTATCTTGCTTTTCACAATGTGTTTGAATAGCTAATAATGTTGGTTGTAAAGTAAAACCAACCCCTGTACCAATTAAAAACATAAAAGCACAAAAATGACTCATTGGAGAATTAATATCTAAAGTTAACATTAGTCCATTACCTAAGGTCCAAATTAAGAAACCAAAACATGCAACATTTCTAACACCACTGAAATAGTTAACAAGTCTACCACTTAAAGCAGATGTTATAGCACTAACAAATTGCATAACTGAGATATATGCACAACTTTTTAAGATTGGAAATCCCCTTATTAATTCAACATAATATGGGGTATAATATGTAAGTGAAGCATAGTCAATTCCATATAAAAATGCTTGAAAGAATAATGCACACAAGTTTATATTTTTAAATAATCTTAATGGAATCATTGGTAATCTTGCAAATTTCCATTCAACAATTATAAATATTATTAATAATACACCACCAACAATAAACATAGCAATTACTAATGGACTATCCCAATTGTATAAAACACCACCACCATTGATTGGTACTAAAATAAAAATACATGAAGCAGCAGCTAAAAAAATTCCCAAATAATCAAAATTCTTTAAAATTTCCCTTTTAGATAGTTTTGGTTGAGTTGAAGGAAGAATAATATAAGCAAGAATACATGAAAATAATAAAGCAGGAGACATGAAGTAGTAAAATGATCTCCATGATTTTTTTGTATGTTCAACAAATCCACTCATTATAAATGGTCCAATAGCAAGACCTAAACCTGTAGCAGCACCAATAATACCTTGATATAAACCTCTTTTATCCATTGAAACAACATCACTAACAGTGATTAATGGAACTGAAGTCAATGCCCCATTTCCTACACCAGCAATTCCTCTTAATATATAAAATTGATAATCTTTAGTAACAAATCCAGCACCTAAATCAGACATGGATAATACAAACCCACTACCAAGTAATACAGCTTTTCTGCCAAACATATCACATAATCTACCAGTGCATACTGTGAAAATAGCATTTGACATTAAAATCGCAGTTCCTGCCCATTGAATAGTTTTCTCGGCATGTAAATCTTTTGCTATATATGGTGAAGCTATACTAACTGAAGTTGAATCCGCCATATTTAGCATGCAACATAATGATAGTGATATGATCACTGGTATTAGTCTTTTCATCGGAAGAAAAATTTCATGATTATCAAGTTTGGCTTCTAATCCGTCTTCATTACTCATGTTTAAATGTAGGTAGTTTTGTATATTACACTTGACATAAAGACTTCTGCACAAGAAGGAAAACCATTTATTTAAATGATCAGTTATTTAGACGGACTTGAAATGGCGATAACCATATGGCATTATTAAAGAATTATCATATAAAACTTTTGAAGCAAGATTCACCATTTTAAAAATGCACTTTTAAAATTTATTACTGCGCTTTCAGGCCTGAAAACAGGCCTGTTTTTATGCTCGGATTATAGTAAAACCTTTGCCGCAAAAAACACACGCATAATGATACAGAAACCTGCATATTAATGGAAGTACGTCCAACAATTTATAACCCCATCAAATCAAACATCGAAGCTTCAAGGTGTTGAAACAAGTTGTAACTAAATGTATTATCATTAGCAAGCATGTTGTTGAAGTCATCAAAACTTTTTTGAACGGTTTCATTATTCAAATCACTTTTAGTTGGAGCAGTATCAGGTTCACCAAATGCATTTCGAACAACATTTATACTTTTCAAAATCACTTCTATGAATGTACTTAATTTCATACTTGAACCACTCCATTGACCTATACGATCTTTATTATATTTTCGTAATCTAATCAAAGCTTCTAAAATGAATTCTTTTTTTACCAAATTTCCCTTCTCATCAGTTATACTTGGTATATTATATTTCTCCATCCATATATAAATTTTAGTTAAACATAATGCAGAAAAAAATGCAAAATTAATATGTGGACTCCAAAATGGATTAAATAAAATAACATCATCAGCCTTTTCTAATAATTCCGATGTCTTAATACCAGAATCAGCACAGTTAGCAACAAATTTTAGTGACATTTTATCTTCTGATGGGAATTCAACTGTTTGAGGATCTTTATCAGTTAAAGTCATTGCAAAACCAGCGTATAAATGCATAATATAATAATGTAATTCCATGTTGATTCTATATAGCAACATTTCCAAATTTTTACGACCAGCTGGATCAGTGATGTTATTTAGTGCTTCTTTAGATATGATTTTTTCTTCTAATTTCTCTAAACATAATTTTATTTTTCTAACATATGATTTATTCTTTAATGATAATACAGCTTCTTTAGTTTGTGGTCTTGGGAATTCATGTACAATTTTCATTAAATTGATTGATTCTATTAATAAAGTTGGTGGTAACCCATTTTCATCAGGGATTGGATCCTGAACATTTATTGAACTTGATCTTGTTGAAGGTAATCTACCTAATAAAGAAGATATTTTCACTTCTTCTTGATATATTAACCACCATAGTCTTTTATAATCTTCACTTTCTTCTTCAGAAGTACATTCAATCATTGATTGCCTATGTAATCCAGTCACTAATGCTTGTTTACAAGCCAGTTGTAAGATTAAATATGAACCTTCTCTTTTTTTATCTTTACCATAATAAACACCTAATAAAAACAAGGAAATTATACTATCAACACATGGTGTTAATGTTAATGATGAAATTCCTAATTCAACATTTCTCATCATTTTTGAAATGATTGGATTTTTTAAGAATTCAGATGAAGTTAAAATTAATTGTTTTTGATAATAAAAACCCAAAATTATAATCAAATATAACCAACAAATTTGAGGTAATGAAAGATTCGAATTTTCATTAATAGTACCATCTATATTCCATAATTGTTGATATAATGTTTCAAATCTTGATTTATTAAAACAAGGATAAAATGGATATAATCTTTCAATAAACACATCTTTATAAACATCTGAGAAATTTTGGTTTAATTCTTTAACAAATGGATAAACTGAAGTATCATTTTGTGATAAAGTTAAAGAAGTTAATTCTAATGGGGTTGCAGCAACAATTGTTCCATATTCATAAGCAATTTGAACTTCTAAAGGGAACCATTTTGAAATCAATTGAGGAGATTGAATCATATCATTAGTGATAATATATAAAAGATCACCAGTACAAAAAGGACCTAAATAATGAGAAGTACTATTTTCTCTATCAAAAACAAATCTATCATTTTCAATTGGAGATCTATCAATTTCAATAACATCACCATCTCCAAATTTTGAAGAAAGTTGCATACCAATTAATTGTAAATCTGGAGAATCACCAGTTTTTGGTTGGAATTCAGAATTATCTTTATCAATATTTTCATTTTCTAAAACAGATGGCATTTTAATACCCATTTTATTACCTAATTGGATCAAAAAATCGATATTATCAACATCAACTTCTGGGAAAAGAGCTTGAACTAAAGCATAAAGGCATTTATAATGTATACCTAAAGAACTATTTGAAACTTTACTTCTTTTTTTTCTAGGTAATGTAGTTGTACATATCAAACCTCTTTTTTGACATTCAATACATGGAGAATTATTTAATTCTTGATCAGTTTTAGCATTCATATCCGCACGCTTACATGCTCTTTTCTTTGCTTTACATCGATCACAACTAAATAATGCTTTCTTTCTTAAATGTACAGGCACTCTTCTTTTCATCATTTTTACTTTATGGATGATCTGTTTGTTATACCTTTGTTTTAATTGTAAAAGAAAGAAAGTGTATGCAAGTTTAAGACTGTTGAAATTATACTTTAAAGGTGGACCCTACACTAAAATTTATGACAAATTTGGAACAACACTAAACTTATGAGATTAAGCCGAAATTATGGTTTTTAAAATATATGTAATATTTGTTTGATTGTTTATACGATTCATTTTCAAATTAAGTAATTAATCGGTGCTTTAAGATGTATGATAAGAATAAAGAATAAGGAATTGCAAGTTAAAATTACACGTGCTTTGGACCATGATTCATATGGTCAACACATACTAGTTGTGTGATAGAAAACACAATTAGAACATGTGAATTTATAACCTTTAATTAATTATCTTTACTGATTACTTATTTTGCAGTTGACACCGACTTTTTGTTTTTAGTGTATTAAGTTCGGAATAGGAGCCTTCTGATATCCGCAGATTAAATTTAAAAATACGGCAATTATAAATTAATAGAGGTTATTCATAAATTAATAGAGATTATTCGTCAGATTAAATGATAATATACTATTGCTAACATTCAGTTTGTAAATCTTGTCTTCATGGCTTTATTCCTATTAATTTTAAGTTTAATTCCCTCAACCATCAAAAGAAACAGAATAAAATGAAAACTAAATACTAGAACCTTTCAAAAAAATAAGTAAATACTTTCATACAATGAAAAACTCTTTATTATATTATATTTTATGTCAATGTTATAAAATTTTTAATATTTTACATAATCAAGCAATCACGTGACATAAAACTCAAACTCCGGTTAACCTCATCGCATCAAAAAATTTTTAAAATCAAGCATAAAGAGTTTAACATAAATCATTAAGTAATATAAAATATTAGAATTATAGAATCATGGTTTCAGTTAGAAGAAGAGCAGCTAAACGTCGTGGTAAAACCACTAGAAGAAGTAAAGATAAGCAAAGAAAAATTAATTTTGCTGGTAATCCAATAATTAAAGCTAATTGGGATGATAAATTAACTTTAAAACAAAATTATAAGAAATTAGGATTAAAGATGAGATTAGGTAGTTATGCAGGTGGTGAAGAACAAGAATTAATAGAAAGATCAAGACAAATTGATGATAATAATGAAGAAGATGAAGAATTAGATGAAGATGAAATGGATGAGAATAAGATTCCTGAAGGTGAAGCTAGAATTATTAGAGATTCAAATGGAGAAGTTATTAAAGTTATATATGGTAAAATGAAAAAATTAGATGATAATTTAGAATTAAATGAAATTGCTAAACCTAAAGAAGAAGAAACCACAGAATTTGTTAAACAATTGGAAGCATATGCTAATAGACCTATTGTTAAAGTTGAACGTTCACAATCTACAAGAGAAGAAGCTTGGTTAGAATCTTTATATAAAAAACATGGTGATGATTATGAAAAAATGAAATGGGATAAGAAATTAAATATTTATCAACAAAGTGCTGGTGATTTAAGAAAAAGAATAACAAAATGGAAAAAAAAACAAAATATTCAATAAAATATTACATTTGCATTAAAATCAACAACTTGTATACTATTAAATGGGGAAAAATATATAATTATAAATAATTGTTCTTTGTCTATTTTTCAAGCTTCAACAAAAGCTCTGTAAGAAGTAAATTCAGAATCTTCAGAAATTAATTCAACATCAACATCTGGAGCAATAAAGAAATTATAACCAGGTTCAGCTCTTAATTTTTCATCACCAACTTTAATATAACCATTACCATTTGTAACAATTAATATACTTGGACCTTGAACTGGTTTAAACACTCTTGAACCTTGAGAAGATTTAAAAGTTGTTTGTAAAACTGAAAATTCTTGAATTGGTGGATCAAATAATTTAGATTCACCAGCACCTTCACCTCTTGGGAATTCTAATGGAGTCATTTGTTGTTTATCAACAGATTCATAAGAATAAGTTAACATTTCAACCAAATTTTTAACATCTTTAAATTTTGGAGTAAAACCAGCTCTAACGACATTATCAGAAGCAGCCATACATTCAATAATATCACCTGAAATATAAGCATGTGGGTCTTTAGCTTGTAAGAACATTGCTTGACCTGCATTCAATTTACAATGATTTAATAATAAACAACCACAAAATAAACCAACATCATCTGGGAATTGTTTATTTAATCTAATGATTAATTCAGGTAAATCTTTTTTATTAAAATCATTAGTAGAAGTTTCAGCTCTTTTAACTAAAGATCTAGCTTGTTTAGTGATTTGATCTTGAGTTGCATTCATAACTTTACTAAAAACAGCTTGTAATAATTTTTTATTTTCAACATCATCTGGAGTACCAGAATTTGAAATAACTTGTGGTTTAATACCTTTAATAAAATTTTCAGAAACTTCTTCACCAACTATGGCACGTAACTCTGGGATTCTATTTAATTCATCAGCAATTTCATCTAAAGGTTTAAATCCACAAAATCCTTCAAAATCAGTAACAGCAACAGCCATTTCTGGTTTATGATTATCATCTGGATAATTTTTTGGATCTTCAACATGTAATTTTGCACCTAAAGTTTTATCAGGATGAGCTTGAATACTCAAGACTTTTTCAATACTTAAAACTTTAAATAAGAATGGTAATTCATTAGTTTTACCAAATTTAGAAATAATTGATTCACCTAATAATTGTTGAGGATTAGCAGCAATAATATCTCTTAAAGAAACACCTTCTAAATTTCTTGAAGGAGATTTTGGATGAGTACCCATCCATAATTCAGCATAAGGTTTTGTTTCATCAATAATAACTTTTTCTGGATTTGAATGATGAGCAAATTGAGCAACAGCAGAAGAAGAACCAATTTTCCCCCAATCGTAATTTTGATAACCTAAACAAAGTTAATAAAGACTATTGATTATAATAATATTAAACATACCAGAATCTAATCTAAAGAATTTATCACTCATAATCTATTAATTTATTAATTTTAGTGTTGTTGTTGTTGTTGTTATTTTTATTTTTTTTAGTTTTTTTTGAATTTCAGGACACGCGCTGATTTCAAGTGGCTTTACTGTTTTATTTTAAGTGGAATTCTCATTGGATCAAATAAATTGTTGTAAATTTATTTATTGTTGTGTTTAATGGAGTGGATAGAAACAGCTAGTGGGAATAGAATATCTAAAACAGCAAAAATTAGTGGATATGATGCTATTTTAATTAGTGGTAATACTACAATAAGTAGTGGAGTTGAAATACAAGGAGATGTTAAATTAAATGAAGGAAAAACAAGTGTTCAAATTGGTCGATATTGTTTTATATCATCAAATGTTAAAATAATTCCAAGTGTTGTAAGTGTTAGTAAAAAATTACATAGATGTTTAAAAATTGGTTCATATATTTTAATTGGTGATGGTTCAAAAATAAATTCTTCAAATATTGGGAATCGTGTTATAATTGGAGAAAATTGTAAATTAGGAAATAATACTGTTATAAATGAGTGTTGTATAATTGCAAATAATACAATATTACCAGAAAGATTAGTTATACCACCATTTACATATGTTTCTACAGTTTTTGATCAAGGTATTCCAAAAATTAAAACAACTTGTTTATCAGAATCTTTTAAAAAAATTATTGAATTTCAATCAAAATTAAGTTATGTTAATAACCAATTTATTCCTTCAGAAACTCCATAACCTAAATATCCACTTGTGGGGAGCATTAACCAATCTATATCTAATTTATTTAAATGCATTCTATTTTCTAAAAATCTAGTATTTGGTATACTTAATAAATCATGTTTATTCATTAATATTAATAATTTATTACATTCATCTTTTGAACGTTTTGAACAAATGTTTTGAAGTATATTTTCCCATTTTTGTAAATATTCTAAATTATTAATTTGTGTCAAATCAAGAACAACAATAATTGAATCTGTATCATATAAAAAATTTGGATATGTTGTATCAGGAATATGTTTTGATAATCCAATTATATCTATTGGTTTATTTAATTTATCAATTTGTTCAATTATTGTTTTTTTACCAGCATTTGATGATCCAATTAATAAAATTTGTTGTGAAGGTTTTTTTTTCCAATTCATAATATCATAGTATTGTTGATCTTTGTGTAGATGTATGAATTAGGCGACCAACGTACTTAAATATATTGATAAGAAAAGTACCTCATCTACCTAATTTCCATAAAATTTCTGTAGGAGGTTAAGTAACTTGCAAATATAACATCTGAATAAGCGAGATTTAAATCTAGATTACAAAATGAAATAGTTTAGTTATTAATTAACTAATGGAGTTAAACTTTATTTCCATTCCAATCTCATCTCTACCTATCAAATACAATGTTGATCTCCAGTATTAAACATACAACTGTAGGTACACATCTTGACTCATATACGTGGTCATAACTTGGAAATCTGTCTCATATCTTAATTTACCGAATTCTGCGTCGAAGATGCATAACAGTTAATACAAATTAGTTTAATGATTATGGGTAATGAAGATTAAAATTTAAGTTCATTCCAAAAGTTTAGATAAAAACATATCAAACTATTTCAGGTGGAAAGTATATAATCAGTTGTAAATACATTTGAGTATCAAGTTAAATTTGTGGAATTTATGGAATGTAGTTGTATTTAAAATTTATGTAAATTACAATAGAAATAATTAATTTCTCAATAATCGACTCAAATTAAACAAATATGATTATAAAAATCTATTAGAACAATTTATATACAAGTTAAACTTTAATAATTTTATAATTTTAAATGTAATCACATGATCAGTCACATGATGTACACCGGGTAAACATTTTCAATAAAAATTTAACACCAAAACAAAAACAAAAACTCAATTGCGGCAACAACAACAACAACAACAATATTTTAAAACCATCTCAATTATAATTAATAATGTCTGGTATGTTATGTTTCTTTGTGCAACCTGGTAGTTTATTAACTTTTTTTTTCAGTCGATTTCAACACTTTAGCCCGTATGTTTTATTATTGAGAATTAATTTAGTCCTCACTGATTAACCCATATTATAGAACAATTCACTGAATTTTACTACAACCAATTTGATTCTGATAGAACTCAACTTGGTAACCTATACGTTAGTATTTTTATCACTTGTCACCAATTTTTTATTTAACTATTTTTTAGAGAGATTCTTCAATGTTAACTTTTGAAACATCCCAAGTTCAAGGTGCTGCTGCAATTGTTGAAAAATTAACCTCTTTACCATTCCAGAAAGTTGCTCATAGAATCACTACTCTAGATGCTCAACCTGCTTCTCCAAGTGGTGATGTTTTAGTTTTAGTTACTGGTGAATTATTAGTTGATGAAGAACAAAATGCACAACGTTATTCTCAAGTTTTCCATTTGATCCCAGATGGTTCTTCTTACTACGTCTTTAATGATATCTTCCGTTTGAACTACGGTGCTTAAACATATTAAATGTTAACAGATTCCCATAATATTTTTTAATAATAAATTTTTGTAAAGATAAATTCTCCGTAGAAATAAAAATATAAACAAATTTCAATCCTTTATAAACATCACGGAAGGTGGTTTAAACAAGAAAAAAACAATAATAAAAAATGTCATTGGATTCAATTATTAACAGAAATAAAGAAGATGATTCTGATACTGAATCAAATTCATTTGATGATGATTTTCAACCATCAATACCACAACATCCAAAAAAACCTGATCCAATTGAATCAAAACCAATCATACCAAAACGTCCAATAAAAATTGTTCAAGATGATAAATCTATTTCAACAACTCCAATCATCCCTACAAGACCAAATCAACAGTCATTAGAAGAATCAAAAAATAAGGAATTAAATGAGAATGAATTACGTGTTGATGAAGCTACTGGATTACAATTTAAGGAACCAGAACCAACTCCTATTGAACTTAATATTCCAGAAACTCATTTCAAACCTTCAGAAGAAGAAATTGAAGAAGAATTGGAAGAAGTTGATAAAAAATTGGAACAATTTGAAGAAATAACAGAAAAGGAACATATTGATCAACCAATTATTCCACAAAGACCAAAGAAAGATCCAATTATACCATCTGATGTAAAAGAATCAAATGAATTAAAAGAAAAACCTGTTATTCCACAAAGACCAAGAAAGGAATCAAAGGAATCTACACCACTTGATACAAAACCAATTGTTCCTGACCATCCAAAGAAGAAAACAGAAGTTGAAATTAATGAGGAAGATGTAAATTTAAATAAAGAACCTGTTATCCCACCTAGACCAAAGTTTAAAGAAGAAGTTATTGAAACTAAAGATTTAAAAGAAGAACCTATTGTTCCAGATAGACCAAAAAAAGTTAAACAAAAGATTGATGAAAATGTTGAAGAATTAGAAAAAGAATCAAAACCTGTTATTCCAAGTCGTCCTAAAAAAGTTAAACAAGAATTTGAAGAAGTTGATCCTTTAACATCATCAGATTCAACAAAATCAAAACCACAAATTCCTTTACGTCCTTTAAAAAAAGCAGCTACTGAATTACCAATCATTCCAAAAAGACCAAATGTTAAGAAGGAAATTCAATCTGATGGTGAAGAAGATACTGATGATATTATTGATAAGACTAATGAAACTTTAAAAAACATTAAAAATTTGATTGATAAACCTAATGATTTAACACATGATTTAGCATCTGAATTACCAACTTTCCCACCAAAGAAATCTTTAATTCCAGGAGATTCAACTCCAAGAAGAGTTTCTTATGATAATGAAGTTGTTAATATTTATGCTGCTGAATCTCCAGTTAAAGAAAAAAAGAAAGCACCACCTCCAGTTCCAAAGAAACCATCTTCTAAAATTGCTGCATTTCAAGCCATGCTACGTAAGAATCAACAAGAAGAACAAGAACGTGTTTTAAATTCTAATACTACTGTGAATTCTAATGAAGAATCTGAAGTAACTGATAAAACTCAAGAACCAGAACCAGAACCAACAAGTAGAAATGCATTTAAAAAGAATTTGAATGGATTATTTGCATTACCTGGAATGGCATTACCTGGAATGGCATTACCTGGAATGGCTATTCCATCAGTTTTACATAAAGATACGGAAACTGAAAGTATTAAAGAAGTTAAAGATGTTAGAAAAGCTAGAGCTAGAGGTCCAAGAGGGAAACGTTTACCAAAAGCTGCTACTGAAACCATTGTGATAAAAGATAGAAGAAATATTAGTGTTGTTGATATTTGGAGTAGTGGTGATTTAAAATCTGATGGGTTTTATTATAATAAATTTGTTTCTGAAGATAATGATGAAGAATCAACTACTCCACAAGTTATCAGTTCTGAAAGAAAACCAAGTGTTGTTTCTGTCAATGAAGATAAGGAAACAACTTTAGAAGAAGATGAAAACTCATCAGAAGCTGTTGTTTATGAAGAAGAGCCTGTATTGACCACTAAGAGTAAAGATGATTACAAAGGATACTCTAAACAGTTGGATGAAACCACAACTACTGAAGATGAAGTTGAAACTATTACCCCTGCAGGTGAAGTAGAACTCGATAACTCTGACATAGACAATAAACATGAGGCTACACCAGGGGTTGAATCTACTAAAAATGACGAACTAGATCATGTGGTGGTTCCTAATGATAATGCTCCTGAAGTTAAGACAGCTCCTGTCGTTTCAGTTGAAACAACCCTGAAACTACAAGAAGACTTAGGTCAAGATTCAGGTTATGAAGCTGATGATGATCTCAAGAAGGAGAAGGACACTGATGAGTTTGTTGATGCAGTTGAGAACTGAATAACAGATATAAATATAAGTATATAATAAATATATTTAATACCATTTATTTCCATTGATTTCAAGTTAAACGCGCCTTTCTCGCTAAAATTTAAAGTTTCTCCGACAACCGAATTTGTTTACAATTGAAAAATTTGAAAAGAAACAACTTTTCTCCGTTTCTTAATCTCATTTTAACTTTAATCTTAATCCAAGATTTATAAAGTGATATCCATCTTCAAACTAAATAGATCCATTCTTTTGCTATTCAGTTATCTTCAATCATTTGATCTGATCTGATTTGTTTTCTTTTTTAGTTACATTTTCAGATTTTTTTAGTTGCTTTTCCCTATTGATTTGTTTATCATTCTCGATATATACAAAACAATTTTTTACTATCCATCTATAATTTGGTAATTAGAAGAAAGAATGAAGTGGTTATCTATTGCTACCTTAGTTGCAGCTGCTGCTCCTTTGGTCTCAGCTGTCGCCCCAATCAACATCACTGGTAATGCTTTTTGGGATACTAAAACTGGTGAACGTTTTTACATTAGAGGTGTTGATTATCAACCAGGTGGTTCTTCAAATTTAACCGATCCTTTATCTAATGAAGTCACTTGTAAAAGAGATGTCCAAGTTTTTAAAGATTTGGGTATCAACACCATTAGAGTTTATTCTGTTGATAATGCTGCTGAACATGATGCTTGTATGAAATTATTAGATGATGCCGGTATTTATTTAATTTTAGATTTAAATACTCCAGATGCTTCTATTTCTAGATTCAACTCTAAATGTTCTTATAATGCTGATTATTTACAAAATGTTTTTGCCACTGTTGATGCTTTTGCAGATTATGATAATGTGTTAGGTTTCTTTGCTGGTAATGAAGTTATTAATAATGTTAATAATACTTTTACTGCTACTTATGTTAAAGCTACTGTTAGAGATATTAAAAAATATATTAAATCTCAAAATTATAGAAAAATCCCAGTTGGTTATTCTGCTGCTGATGTTTCTTCTAATCGTTTATTAGCTGCTGAATATTTCAATTGTGGTGATGATGCTGATGCAAGAATTGATATGTTTGGTGTTAATGATTATTCTTGGTGTGGTCATTCTTCTTTTTCAGTTTCTGGTTATAAAACAAAAGTTGATATGTATTCTGATTATAACTTACCAATCTTTTTATCTGAATTTGGTTGTAATACTGTTGGTGATTCTAGAGCTTTTGATGAAATTAAAGCTATTTATTCAACTCAAATGAGTTCTGTTTTCTCTGGTGGGTTAGTTTATGAATATTCAGAAGAAGATAATCATTATGGTTTAGTTAAAATTGTCGATGATTCTTCTGTTGAAAAATTAACTGATTTCCAAAATTTGAAAAAACAATATAGTGCTGTTAGTAACCCAGAAGGTGATGGTGGTTATAAAGAATCAGAAGATCATTCCAAATGTCCAGATTATGAAGAAGGTACTTGGGAAGCTGATAACACTTTACCAGATACACCTTCCTCTGCTTCTGTTTACTTCAAATCTGGTGCTGGTGAACCATTAGGTACTGATTTGGGTAACACTCAAGCATTATGTGATGATGATGAAGATGAGGATGATAAATCATCTTCTTCTCATAAGGCTTCTTCTTCTGCTAAGGCTTCTTCCTCATCATCTGCTGCTTCTTCTTCTAATGAAGCTTCTTCCACTGAAGCTTCATCCTCATCTGCTGAAGCTACTGCTTCTTCTTCTTCTTCCTCAAAATCTAAAGGTGGTGCTAACACTGTTGCTGTTCCATCCATCTTTAACATAATTTACTCCATCACTGATGGTTCTTTGGTTACAGCTTTAGCTGGGTTTGCTAGTATTACTGTTGCCATTGCTGCATTAATTTAAATATTGCAACTTTAAAATAATATTCTATATACATTTTTTATTTTATTTCATAATTTACTTGATTTTTTTCCACTATTTATAAAAAAACTACACTTGTAGGAACATTTTAAATCAAATCAATTGATAATATGAGTATGTATAACTAAAAAACCTGGAACACCATAAACTAAATAAAGATAAAATAATGAAAACTTTAAAGAAATAAAACCAATGAAATAAAGAAAAACAACCAACAGATCAACTGTATAATCTTCTATCCAACTCTCTTAAAACATTAGCAACACTTTGTACTTCAACTTGCATCCCTCTTGTTGTTAATTTACCAACTAAAGTTGAAAAATCAACAGTATGAAATTTTTTATGACGACTTAAAGTCTTATAAGCATCTGCACATGGAATAAAAATACCCTTTTGAGTACCAAGTGTACTTGTTGAAGATGGTGTTGATGTTGAAGTTGCAGAATTAGAACCACTAGTCTTGTTAATAATTGAATTGTTAGTAATTCCAGTCTGTAATGAATTCAATTCTTCTTCTTTTGGTGTGACTGTTAATGGAGATGATACTTTAGATGCAGGATTTGACATTGGTGGTGAAACTGGTGATTTACGTTCTGTTTGTTCTTCAGCTTTTGAAGCAATTGTAGTACAAAATAATGTTGACATTGGATCCATTTGACATTGAGTACAAGTACCTGGATTACCAGTACAACCAATAGGTTTAGAAGTTGATTCATTAGATGGTTTTGGGGAATCAATTGATGTCATTGCAGTTGTATCAATTGGTGTTGAAATACTTGATCTATGTGCATCAGTGATTTCAACAGATGGACCCGGATGTAAAACAGGTAATTTACCAGTATTAACAATAGAAGAATGTCTTGAAATTGGAGGTAATTGACTTTCTTGTTCTCTTCTTGAATGATTTTGTAATTCAGTGATAGCATTTGCAGCTTCTTTAGCAGCTTCACGACAAACACATGGTGAATCATCAGAACAAAACCCACATTGTTCCATTGGAGATTCAAAATCTTTATCAGTAATTTTTTCCATTAATGCATCAAAATCATTTTGATCTTCAAGAAATGAATTAGTAGTTGGAGCAGCAGATGGAATAGATGATTTTCTTTTTTGTTCAAGTACTTTTTTAAACTTTGGCATTGGTTTACGTTGATTTTTAACTAAAGTGGTTGTCTTTGAAAATTTTTGAGTCATATCAACTTCCAAATCAATTGGAGCTTTTCTTTTTAATGAAACAGCAGCCATAGGTTTAAAATTATCAATCACTTGCTCTGGATGCAACAGTTGTTGTTGTTGTTGTTGCTGTTGTTCTGGTTCTTGTTTAGGTCTGATACCAACTTCAGCACATATACAATCATCTTTAACACAGACACCACAATCAAAGTTATTGTTATCTTCTTTATTTTCAGATATCACTATATTCTTCATAGATGGTGTTGTTATTGAAGATTTATTTGACCCATTGGTAGATGAAGAAGAATCATGAGGTGATTTTGTAGTATTTGAAGATAAAGCAGGAGAAATAGGTTGATGTTGTTGTTTTGGTATTTTCATTGTAATATTTGTTTGTGGACTTGGTATGTTTTGAGGTAATATGCTTTGTTGTTGTTGAATAACCACAGGAGTTGAAGAAGGTTGGAAATAAGTTAAAGGACTTGGAGCACTCATAGTTCCATTTGAAAAAACAGCAGCAGCAGGAGATGGATGAGAAGAGCCACCAGATGCAATAGATCTAGGAGGAGGATGTTGTGGGTATTGTTGTTGTTGTTGTTCAACAGTTTTTTTAAAGCTTGTAAATTCATTCTTTAAATCGTTTAAAGCTTTTAATAAAAATTTATTCTCCATTTGTAATTTATTAACAACATTTGTATAATTCATTTCATTTATTTCTTTCTCTTTTTCAACTTCACTTAATTTTGTTTCTAATTCAGTAACTCTTGTTGCTCTTCTTTCTCTAAAAGCTCTTTGAGCAGCTCTATTTTGAGCTTTTCTTTTTGTAGCTGGAGTATCAGCACTTGGTTTCCTACCAGGTTTTGGACGAGGAGGAAGAACCCATTCTTTTGAAGTCATGATTTTAGTAACTGGTTGATTTGGATTCTTTGCCAACAGGGTGTTTGGACCTGTAGAAGAAGTAGCACCGGGTGTAGCACCACCGAGTTGAGTTTGAGGACTCATAGCGACTGGAGGAGATCTAGCACTCATTATTCACAACTGAAACTAGTGGATTGAAAATATATGTTTCTTGACTTTTCTAATTTTTTTTTTTTCTTCTCTTGTAATTATTAATGTTGGAAATTTTTAGCTCTTTTTTGCAATTAGCCAATAGAAAATCTGGGTGTAAATAGTGTTCCAAAAAATGAGAAGAGAATGAAAAATTTAAAGACTTGATGTAAATGAGAAGTGTTAACTGAACCTTTTTAATGAAAAATGTGAATCTTTTGTTTGTTGTTTGTATCTTATTATCGTTGATGGTTGTCTAGGTACAATATGGATGTTTTATTTTAGTTGTAACTTGTTAGTCAATGATTCTGTTTAAAATTTTTTATCAATTTGATCAGCCGAAACCGGCAGAAAAAGAAAACGTTACCCGCAAATTTGGATCTATTTGAATGGGTTTCAATAGGAATTTCTTAGTGAAATTAATGGTGTTAATATTCTGTTGAATTGAGAAGTATCGAAATAACTTTAAATTTATCAATTTTACTTAAAGATTCATAGTTTTACTATCTTTGAACAGTTTTATCTTTTCCATCTGCAGAATTCCATCTGCCTGATTGGCTGCAAGCAGGAGTGAAGTGCCCCAAACATAAAACTTGGTAATTTGATTACATAATTGATTATCTAGCACAGTTACATAAGCTATGACATAAAGATACATTCAGTCACGTGATGATTTACTGTCTTTAAGTGAAAAATTATTTTATTCTTATACTGTACTACATAAACGTTAGATTTAAAAGAATAATTTGAGATTTAAAGACAAGATGCTGAGGATACAAAGATCACATGTATCAAGGCTTTTGATTTCAATTAGGAGGTATGCTGATACAACTGATCAGAAGATTTTGGAAGTCCCATCAGCTACTGTTGATAAGTTTAATGTCATTATTCCAATAAAAAAGAAGAAAAAGAAGAAGAATAATGTGACATATAAAGATGGATTAAAAACCAAAAAATTTCAAAATGAATCTCATAGATATACAAAAAATAACTCCATAAAGGCAAAGTTTAATAATACAAAAATCAAGACTAAAGAACAAAAATATTTAGAAAAAAAAACTTATGAAGAAATTGAACTTGGAAAGTTTTTAATGGAAAAGGAAAAATTAAATAAAAATGTTGATATTATACCTCATGATTATCGCAAATCATTTTATACTTTTCAAAGTAAGCATGAACTTGCTAGAAATATATCTGTTGATGCTAAAAACATTTATAAAACTTTGAAAATTCCAACAGAAGTACCCGTTCCTACATTAAAGCATCAATTATCAAGAGTTTTATTTTCTCCTGGAGTTCATTTATTAAAAGATCCAAGAACTGATGTTTATAATTTTGATCCACATTTAAGAAACATTTTACCAATTGAAGAATTTAATTTTGATGCAGTTCCAACTTATTCACCAGCTTCAAAACATCATGTAATGAGAGATCTTGCTGCATCAATACCAAATGTTAAATTTTATGGTTCTTCTTCTTCTTTAACTGGTGCTTTATCAAAAATACATTTCTTATTTTCAAATTATAGATTGATTGATCTAAGGAGTTTTTCAAAACATACACCACAATCTTATGCATCTCCATCTTTTGGTGCCAAATTACCTGCTAATATAATTTTAACTAAACAATCTGATATAAATGAACATACTTTTTATTCAATTGATGCTGATAGTACTATGGATAGAGAATCAATCTTATCAAAATTAGGTATTACTTTAGAAACTTTTTTAACTACAACACCAAAAGAATGGGAATCTTATAAAAAATGTAATAAAGATATGGAAAGAGAACCTGAAAAAAATGCTTATCATTATGCAGTTGCTGGTGGATTATTAATGAGAGGTCAATTGGATTGTTATGATTCAAGATTACCTGGTGAAGGTACATTTGATTTAAAAACAAGAGCTGTTAGTGCTGTTAGATTTGATATGGCTAAAAATGAATTTGATAAATTAACTGGATATCAATTAAGAAAACCACATGGTGAATATGAATCATTTGAAAGTGAATTATATGATTTAGGTAAATCTGCATTATTGAAATATTCATTACAAGCAAGAATTGGGAATATGGATGGTATTTTTGTTGCATATCATAATATTTCTGAAATGTTTGGATTCCAATATTTACCATTACCAACTATTGATAGTATGGTTCATTCTTTCAATAAATATGAACCATTAAAATTAAATGATAAACAGGAATATTTATGTACTAAAACAGGTCAAGAAGAATTTATAATGTCATTAAAATTTTTACAAAAAATTTTAAATTTTTTATTAAGTGAATATAATGATCCAAATACATTAAAAATCACATTAAAATCACATGCTATAAATAAATATGAAACAGTTTTAAATATAACTGTAACTGAATTATTTAAAGATGATATTAAAAAATTAGAGGATATTAAATTAGATACAAATGATATTATAATGACAAATGATCAAAAGGCATTATCAAAACATGTTGAAAGAATTAGACAAGTTATTAATAATCCATCAAATATTAAAGGATATACTGTTACAGTTCAACATTATTTTAATAATCAACCAACCAATGAAGTTTTCCCAAAACCAAAGCATAAAGATGATCAATGGAAAATTGATGGGAGAATTTTCAAATTAGAAACTGCTCAAGCTTTAAAAATTTTGAAGGATTGTAATGAAGAACATTTAAAATTATTGGATAGAACTTGTTCTTATGATCCTGATGCTAAACCAAGTTTTTTTACAAAAATGTTAAGACAATATGGTGAAAAGGGTGAAAGATTAAAAAAGGAAAATGCTGGTGAAAAAATTATTTGGAATCAAGATTAAAAATTATGGATAATGTATTATTAATTGGTTTACTTATAGAACTACCATTTTGTATATAGAAACGAATATATATATATATATATTATATTATATTCCGTATAAAACTATTAATTATTATAAAATGCGTTTTAATTAATGCTATGTTCATGATTAGAGTCATTATGCTATATATATTGAATCAAGCTTTAAGTTCATATAACTCCACAGTTTGAGCTTCTTGTTTATAAAAAAACTTGTAATAAATGAATTGGAAAGCAATATAAAAATCTAAAACCATTTGAAAAGTTGCAAAGAATAAAAAAATCCAACTAACATTTCTAGCACCAAATATTAAATAACCAATTTTTGTAAAATCACCACCTAACCAACTTAATAATAATAACAATTTAAAACCTTCAACAGATTTCAATTTTCTTAATAATAAGATTTGAGGTAATGGTAATAAAGATTCAATAAATAAACCAATTGAACCTAAAACTTCACCAAATTTTGTATAATCTTGGAAAATAAAAGTTAAAACAATTATAATTAAAGAAAATTGTATTAAAAATTTCCAATAATATTTTTCTTCATTCCATTGCCAAAATTCACCAATTCTTTTATATCTTGAATCAAAAAAATGAACAAAATTTGTAAAAATAATAACAATAACTTGTTTAATAAAACAATAATATACATTTAAACTTCTAGTTGAATTTGAATTAATACCAAACCAATAATCATAACAATCTTTTAAATCTGTAATTACTCCAGGTTGTTCTTCTAATTCATCAGCATTATAATCTCTCGGTCTATAAGTTAAAGAAACTTTCAGTAATATAACTTGAATAAAGATCATAACAACACTTTGCCTTAATAATGCAATCTCATATGGAATGATGAAATAATATGCAATTCTTAATATACTTGCAATAAGCATCGTAGCACAAATATCAATACTAAACCCAACAGAGCTCTGTTTTTTGTAAATACTTATAATAGTTGTACCATACGACCATAATGGTGTAAATGATATAAAATTAGATGCAATGAATTCCACAGTTAAGAAATCCGGGAGATAGAATTGGTTTAGTTTTTTTTCTGGAGTATCTGTGGACATTATCTATGAGTTTCTATATGTGTTCGATCTTGACCGAAATGTTTAAAGGTTTAAGGCAATGCTAATTATTCAAATAACAGTTTAAATTTTTCATGTGGTAAGCCATTATAAGCAATAATTTTGATCTTCAACCAGCGATTTTTGTTTACAAAGTTAATTTCCCGTAAAAGAATGACAGGTATATTATGTAATTAATTACATAACATATTTGATTACATAATTTATGATAAATCAGTATAATCTACAATATTTTATATTTTTTCTATGGAATTTATTTATTTGGTACAATGAAGTATATCAATCACTCTTTTGAAGTTCAACAACAGCTTCTTGGTATGGTTCTTTATTATTAGATTGATCTTCTAATTCATATTGTTCTTTTGTTGAAGTAGTTAATGAATCTGAAGAACCAGAAGCTTCTGTAAGTTGGATTGGTTGGTTGTTAGTTGAAGAAGATGATCCGTTACCTACCGCTGGTTTTGGTTTAGTACTAGCATAACTGTATAAGAATGCACCAAAGAAAACTAAGAATGCACCAAAAGATCCAGTCTTACTTAATTTATTGTTAAACCAGTACATTGATAACAACAAACTTAAAAACTTTCTTAATAATAAGACAACAGAAACAGTTAAAGCAGTTGTATTCCCAGCAAGCATATTGACACCTTTAATACAGATGAACTGTGTTATAATGTTTAAAGTCAAATAAACGATTTGTTTTGGAATATCAACACCTAATAAATTAAAATATTCAGGATAATCAACTAATTGTTTAAATTCTGACCAAACTCTTGGTGCAATTAATAAAAAAATTGGCAAACCAAATAAATGTGAATAAAAAACGTTTTCTTGCCAATGTTTACCATAAATTCTATAAGTTTCTTCATTATATAACCCCATAAAAGCCATAAGTACAACAGCAAAGAATAAAACGCCAATACCAATAGTAAATAATAAATCATCAGATATTAATTTTAATGTGGCTCCTTCATCTCTTTTTGTAAAAATTTCTTTATCCTTATATAAAGTTGTAAAGATAGCCCCTAAAGTTAATAAAATTGCACTGAAAACTTGTAATTTATTATATTTTTTTTTGGCAAATAACCAACCAATAACCATAACAATAGCAGTACCAGAACTTCTAAATATAATATGAATTGGAATACTGATGTTAAATATGAACACAGTGTTATTCAAAACTGAAACCAAAAAAAACATAATAATGGTAATTGACCATCTTTTCATTGGTACTTGATTTTTTTTTAAATAAAATGGAGGTCTATTTCTATCAAAAAAATTATAATACCCTTCCAAGGCAATGAAGAAGAACTGACAAAATGTGATGATATTCCCACAATCTTTAGTATGAGTAACGATTTTTTCCATTGTAAAAACGTTTGAACAACAACCTCCAAAGATTAAACCAATCATCCAGATCCACTCCTTAACAGCTAGTTGGGCCACTGCCCTCACAGTTTGAGAAGTACTCATAATATATAGTAGTGTATCTGAACAGTCGTCAATATGTGAATATTCAGTTTTTGTTACTTTGTTGATGTTTCTGTTCAAATCTCAAATCTGAGATACATAATACATGCGGGTTTAACAAAAAAACGTTACCCAGCTGAAATGAAATGAAATGAAATTACTACAAAATTTTATAATTGTATAAACATTTAATATCAAATTAATCCTTTTTTGCATATCTTGGATTACCTAGAATCCCCATGTTATCCTTTTTAACACTAGAAGGATGTAATTTAAAATGTCTTTTTCTATTTAATTTAAAGAAAATAAACCCAATAATAGTAAATACAAAAAAGTATCCTAAAACACCATGTCTATGAACATTATCCATGAATCTTAAATTAGTAGAATATGGAGATTTAATTAAATGCTTCCTTATACTACCAGGGAAAATATTGGTACTTCTTGCAATAATTTCAGTAATTGGTCTAATTCCACCTGAAACATCCAATCTTTTATCTTCTAAATCTTGATTATAATAAAAATAACCATGTTTATCAACAATTACAATATCACCGGATTTATATTTTTCACCTTCAATATTCCAACCTTTACTTTTAATAAAATCATGATGTTTAGCTAAATCAACCCAAACAATTGAAACTTCACCTTTATTTGGTAATTCAATTTCTTGAGATAATTTTCTAATTACATCTTTTGTTGTAGCTTTTGGATTTTTTTTCAATTCTTGAATTTCTGCATCTTTAAAACCTCTTTTTTGTAAAAATTGATCATAATTCTTAATAGATCTAACATTTTCATAATCATGTGCAGCTTTAACAAATGTTGTAAATTGGTCATTAATATCATTTTCTTCAGTAGAATTAGTATCAAGCATTAAAACAACAATTTTTTCAGCTTTATCTGAAGATTTAAAAATTTGATCATAATTTAATGGTGTTAATTTTTGAACAAATGGGGTACCTTGTTCATTTAACCAATCTTTTAATCTAAATTGATCTCTAATATCATTTGGTCCATAACTATGATAAACAGATGAATGTAATGAAATTTCTTTAATTGCTAATAAAGTTGGTAAACTTGAAATTGTTTCAACCATAAATTGTTTATCATTAAATTGACGATCAGTAAATTTATATGCAGCTTGATGTTGTAATTTAACAAATTGTAAAAAATTATTTGTATCATTTGTTTTATATAAATAAGTTTGTGGTAATTGTGCTAAAGGTTCAATTAAATATGGTAAAATATCAAAATCTTCTTCAGTAGTATGCTCATCATAAACATAAACAAATGCAGTTTTTGTAGTTGGTGGAACTGCATGTAATTTTTTTGGTGCTTTTGCAGTATAACCCAATTCCATAAAATCTACAATATTAATTTCTTCTAATTTTGAATTTTGTAAAGTTCTTTGAGTAAATTCTGAAATATCTTTAGCAGATGGAGCTTCAGAATCATATTTAATAAATTTCCCATTCATACTTGGAATAATTAATGCAACAGAAGGTCTATCTAAAGAAACACCCAATTCTTTACATGTTTTCTTGTTTGATAAACAATTGAAATGACCAGTTTGAACAACTCCACTCAAATGATTTGAAACCATTGACCAAGTTGTTTGAAATTCAACAGATTCAACATCATATTCTGTATGAAATTTATGAACATCCAACTTATCCATATCATAAAATTCATAACTTGGCCAAAAGGAAACTAATATTGGTTTGTTTTTACCATCACCTAATATTGTCAACATATCAGAAGTTTGAATTAAAACACTTTTACTTTGAATGTTAAAATTTGGATCTTTAAATTCTAAAGCTTGATCTTTACAAAAATTTATAATATCTTCTTCATTTCTTTTCAAATAATTTGGATAATTCATGATGAAACCTTTTGGACCATATAATCTTATACTTGGATAAGCTAAAACTTTTTCTGCATTACATAAATCACCACTTTCAACACAATCAACTTGATTTAAAGATATACCTAATTCATCACCTTCTTTATGAAAATTTTCCCAAGTTTTTTTCCATGTTGGAGCAAAATGCTTACAATGTGAACAATATGGTGAATAAAACTCAACTAAATGTAAACCTTTAGCAAGAGTTGGTTTAAACTCTTTTAAAGTTATTGGTTTTGGGAATTCTTCAGCATCAGTTGCAAGCACTAAGCTGATCAACAACAAAAAAAACACCAAAGGATGATAAGACATTTTCTTTATGTTTTCTTTGATTTGGATGTTCCTTGATTGTTAAGAAAATAGAGCAACTTTTTTTTTCTTTATATCTATTGTTTCTAATTGATGACTGGCGTTTTCTAAAATTTGATTTGAATATCTGTCAACTTTGGTGGGAGAAAACTTGTTACGTAATTCATTACATAATATAAATAGTATCAATAAGAGCAAATTTATGGGAATAGGAATGGAGTTTAAAGAGTTTTAATTGGATGTATGTTTGTTTCTGGGAGTTGTGTTTCTATTTTTATTTATATTTATAGCGTTACATTACATATACATTATAAACTATTAAATATATTTAAACCAACACATTCAAATTCTTACTATGCTTCTTCTTCATTTGTTTCAATACATCTCTTCTTCTTCTCTTGAACTCACGATTCCATTCACCTCTATTTTCCCAGAATGTATCATCCCAATTCGTAAAATCTGGATTAACACTTAATTTATTCAATTGAGATTGAGCAACAAGGAAAGGAGAATCAAAATGTGGGAAAAACAATCCTTTTAAATTCTTTTGTGATGTACCTGTTGGTAAAATCGAATAAGTTTTTTCTGGTAATTGGATATCATCTTGAACAATTTTTTTGCTAGTATCAATATCATCATCTTGTGCAGCTTGGAATAAATTAAACCCAGTACTAGCACCTTCACCTTCATTAAACAAGGTACGTAATGTTTCAGTGTTACTAATGGTACCTTCAGCCAATTTAACTTCTGTCTTGGCTTGTGGTTCTTCCTTTTCACCACCAAATGAAGGAATAAACTCTAAATCTTCATCACTTTCTTCTTCTTTCATCATAATATCTTCATCACTATGATAAACAAGCTTTGGTTCATTAGAAGTTGTAGTATATTCATCTTCAAAGGAAATAACACCTTTACTAACTTGTTCACCTTTGAAATCAACTGGTAATTTATTAGTAGCATAATCAAAATCATCATCTTCGCCATCACTGCCAGATTTATGAGCATGTTCATATTCATAATCAGATTCCCCATATTCTTCATCTGCATCTGCTTTATAATCCAATGGTTTTTCGAAATCATATTGATTTAATAAAGATGCTAAAATTTTGTTTGTTTTTTCTTTTTCAATTTCTTCTTCATCTTCATCACCAAGTTGTTTTAATAAAACTTCATCTCTTTCAATTGGCTCATTTGGAATTTGTTCAATAGAAATTTTGGAATTACCTTTTTTCATTATAACTGGATTTGTTCTTTCAACAATGTGATCATTACCATCTTTCCATGAACCATTATTAAATCTGTAAACTAAATCTCTCAATTTCTTATTCTTTTCATAACCCCATAACTTAGTCTTGTAACATTTAACAATCTTGGTTTCATTTTTAATCTTGACTCTAAATGTCATTCTTTTAATATCACGTCTTGGAGTTTTTCTCATACGGCCTTGGATGACTTCTTGTCTATCTTTAGCACTCTTGTTAATATTTTCCAATAATTTATAATGTTCGTACTGATGCTTTAATAATTCAGCTTGTAATCTTTTTTCATCTTTACCAGAGGTTGCCTTATCTTGTGCCCATTTAGCTTTGTAATCATCCTTAGCGATATCGATAATCAACTTGGACCCTTTGAAATTAACACCATGTAAAGCACCTTTCAACTTTGCATAGTCTTTATCGGTAACTTCTATATCAATATATCCAAACCATTGTTGTTTAATTTCATTTTCATGTAATTCAAGTTTAGTTTTTAAAACAGCTCCATATCTTGTGAATCTTGAAAGTAAATCATCTGGATTTTCTGCTAGATTTTTGGATATCCTACCAATAAATAATCTCCTTATAGGTTTATCACTCATTAACAACTACTGATTTTCTTGTGAATATTATCTTAAATAAAATATTATGCTAAAAGTTTTCTGTTGATCCAAATTTTTTTAGGCTCATCATGCAGGGTAAGTGATGATTTGATGAATAAATCGGAATAACTTTACCAATTGGAAACTTATAAATTTGCAATTAAAACCATAAGAATCAGTGGATTGTCTAATTTATAATAAAATTAATTTCATAAATTCAATAGTTCTCAAATTTGTAGTTTATTTCATTTTTATCACTTTATCACCTTCCATTACGTAATCAGAATTTTCGTCCAAAAATCCAAAAGGCGAAAAGTTGAACAACATTAAAAACAACAACTAAACAATCAACAATCAATTAATCAATCAATCAGACAACAGTCGGTTGGTAAAAGAATCCAGTATCTTTGTTGAAGTATGAGTGAATCTGTGCTGGACGCGTCTTATTACGTCCCTAATGGGGTTGACAATTACATGGTTATTGAAGTCCCAATGGCTGATGGGACTGGTGAAGTTGTCACCGTTGACTTGGGAGATGAGTTACCTGAGGATCCTACTGATTTATGTGTTTTGTTGGAAAACGAATCTGCTGCTACTGAATACTGGTTGTCCATTGCTGCAGTTTATGCTAATAAAGGTTTCCCAAATGAAGCTCTAGAAATTGTGCAGAAAGGGTTAACTATATATAAAGGTTTTGAAGCTGCACCATTTCATACTTTTTTGGCTTGGTTACACATCAAACAAGCTAGATTGTCAAATACCATTGATACTAAAAAATCTGAATTGAAATTAGCTTCTGAATCTACAAGATTGGCTTTATTACAACAATCAACAAATCCATTAAATAGATTAGCACAAGCGGAAATTTATTATCAAAATAATAGTTGGGAAGAAGCTATTGATGTTTATGATCGTATTTTGAAATTAGATGATAACTCAGGTTCAAATGTTTTCGCTTTGATTGGTAAAGCTAAAGTTTTATTTCATAAAAAAAATTATACTGCAAGTTTAAAAATTTTTCAACAAGTTTTAATTTTAAATCCAGTTTTAAAACCTGATGTAAGAATCGGTATTGGTTTGAATTTTTGGAGGTTAAATGATAAAGAAATTGCTATTAAATCTTGGGAAAGAGCTTTGGAATTAGATTCAAATAACTCCATTGCTAAATTATTATTAACTTTAGCTAAATTTGATTCTTCTTTTAGTTCTTTAACTGATGATGATTTTATTGATACTTATTCTGGTGCTTTAGAATCTTTGAAAACTTTCTTGGCTCAAGATCCAGAAAATCCAGTTGCATTATTATTATTAGCTTCTTATTATTATTCTAAAAATGATTATGATTTAGTGAAAAAATTATCCAACAAAGTTCTATCAAACATTAAATCTTCTTCAAAATTACAATCAGATGCTCATTTCTGGATTGGGAGATGTGAATATGATGCTAGTAATTATTCTGATGCTCAAAGAGCTTTTTCTGAAGCTTTGAGAGCAAATCCTGATAATTTATTGGCAAAATTAGGTGTTGGTCAATCTCAATATCAAAGAAATAATGTTGAAGAATCAATTATCGTTTTTGAAAACATTTATAAAAATAATCAAAAAATTTTAGAAGTTGACTACATTTTGGGTTTATTATATGCTGAAAAGAAAGAAACTGAACCAAAAGCTCTTGCTGTTCTAGATAAATATTTGAGAGAAGCTACTGATAAAAATGAACAAATCATCTTAAATGTTTATTTAACATTATCCAAACTATATGAAAATAAAGATAATACTCAATCTTTGAATTATCTTTCAAAATCTATTGATTTATTAAAGGCAAGAGGTGAACCAGTACCACCTGAAGTTTTGAATAACTTGGGTGTTTTTCATTTCATCAAAGGGAATCCAGAATCTGCAAAGACATTTTTCGAAAGTGCTCTTGAAGCTAATAAATCTGATGCTGAAGCTATTACAATCACTTATAACATTGCTAGATCTGAAGAAAATACCGATGAAGAGGATTCTGTTGCTAAATACAATTCTATTTTGGATAAAGCTCCAGGTTACATTTATGGTAAAATTAGAATATTATATTTGGATATCATTAAATCTGATTTAAAAAAAGATATTGAATTACAAAAAAAAATGGATGATTTATTAAATTCTGATCCTTCAGATTTAGAAGTTCGTGCTTTTTATAGTTGGTATTTGAGAAGATTAACAAAACAAAGTCCTTCATTTGATAGTGCTGCATCTGCTCATAACAAAGAAACATTGTTAAAATATGATTCTCATGATGTGTATGCATTGATTGCATTAAGTAACATTTACATACAGTTATCCAAAACTCGTAAGAAAGATGCTGCTAAAAAAACTGAGGATTACAACAGAGCTGCTAGATTACTACACAAAGTTTTATCATTTGATCCAAATAGTGCTTTTGCCGCTCAAGGTATTGCTATTTTATTATTTGAAATGAAACAACCAAGTGCTGCTTTGGAAATTTTTAGAAAAGTTAGAGATTCTATTGATGATGTTTCTGTTTATTTGAATTTAGGTCATTGTTATATTGAAGTTGGACAGTTTTCTAAAGCTATTGAAAGTTATGATATTGCTTTGAAAAGATATGGTAATGAAGAAAAAGATCCAAAATTTTTAACTAATTTAGGTAGAGCTTGGTTTGCAAGAGGTGTTGGTGAAAAATCTTTAGATAGTTTTATCAAATCTTTAGAATATTCTGTTAAAGCTTATGAATTAGCTTCTAAATTAGGTTTCAAATCATTATTAAACTCACTAAAGTTTAATGTTGCTTTTGTTCAATTTAATTTGGCACAATTTGTTCAAAAAATGGACAAAGCTAAGAGAAGTGTTGAAGATATTGAAAAAGCCATTGATGGGTTAAATGAAGCTATTGCATTTTTGAATGAATTGGCAGAATCTCCAAACCCACCATATCCAAAAGAATCATTACAACAAAGAGCTAGTATGGGTTCTAATACTTTGAGTAATCAATTAGAAAGATCTTTGAATGAACAAAAGGAATATTCTGTTAAATTTGAACATAAGTTAAAAGAAGCTCAAGAATTAAGAGAAGCTGAAAAGGCTAGAGCTGAAGCTGAAGAATTGAAAGTTAAACAAGAAGAAGCCAAGAAGGAAGCTTTATTAAAGGAAGAATATTTGAAATTACAAGAACAAGCTAGAGAATGGGAAAGAGAACGTGAAGCTTTTGTTGAAGATGATAGTGAAACTAAAAAATCTAGAAAGAGCAAGAATGCTCTTTTAACTGATGATGAATTAAGTGATGATGAACTACAAGTTAAGAAATCCAAGAAAAGTAAGAAACCGAAAAGAAAGAAGGATGTTAAGGATGAAGATGGTGAAGGTGAAGGTGAAGGTGAAGCTCCAGTAGAGAAGAAGAGAAAACTAACTTCCCGTAAATATAAATCTGTTGATGTCATTGAAGATAGTGATGAAGAATTAGAAGATTTTGATGAATCAAGATTAGGTGTTGATGATGCTGATGCCGGTGATGCTTTAGATGCTGCCGAAGCCAAGATTGATGCCGATGATGCTGCTGCTGCTGAATCTGAGCCTGCTGATAAGACCATGAATGAAGTTGAAGAAGAGGACGATGATGATGATGATGGTTTGTTTTGAACTGTCATAATAACTGTATTATAACTCTAGTTGTCAAAATAAAGTGATATATTGTTTTTTTTTTCGATAATTTACGAACTGTAGATAATAAAGTTCATTTCATTAAACATTAAATAAATAACCAAATTTCATGATTGGTTATACATCCACTTTCTAAGATTTTTATGACTCTCATGAGATGTTTTGTAAACTAAAGATAAATGTTAATAAAACTTTAAATGTAAACTAGTGATAAACTTGCCTTTTTTTTCAAATTCATCTAATGAATACAAAAATCCATTTTCCTGTTGTGCTCCTCTAATATTTTGAGCATAACTATTTATAACATCTGCTCTTTCTTTAAGCATCTAAAAAAATATGTTAGTACTTATTTTAAACATGAGACAATAACCATGAAACAAACCTGTTGAACAACATCAACCAATTCTTTATCAGTGAATAATCTCCCCCATTTTTCCACCAAAGTATAATAATGTTGTGAAATCGAATGAACATCTAAATTGATACTTTTGGTTTTGATTGCATTAATCACTTTATTACTAAAAGCTTCAGGTTGAATTAATTCAATAAATGCTGTTTGAGAGGTTTCTGAAATCCCACAAATTGCCAAAACTTCAGCAATCCATAATGGAAGTTCTAGTTTTGATCCTTCTTGAATCTAAAAATCTGTTAATACAATAATAATGAATTTTAGTTGGAAAATATATGTATATTTACTGGTTTATCAGGATTACCTTCTAAATAACCAAGACCGGGAACTGTAATATTGAACTTGCACGGTATTTTCTAAAAAAAAAGTGTTAATTGACAAAGCACAGGTTTAGTTTGAACAACGTGGTTACTTGTCCATCACTGATGATTTGATCAATATCGTAGTACGACATTTTTATCTATACTATTAATCTTTGTGGATGTTTAATAGTATTACGCGTCTCGAAATTTTAATATTTTGTTTTGGTATTTATTTCGTACTGATTAGGAATCTTATTTCCTAATCAGGTAATCATTTGATTTAATGGTTGTTTAAAATGGTTTCAAGTTCGTTTTAACTTGGTTTTATAGGCTGAAATTTGTACAATTCTTGTTATAATTTAGTTTCCATTTAATTCTTATTGTTTTACTTTTTAAACTTTAATTCAATTATTTCTAAAGATATTATCCGCTTCTGCTGCACCATATAAACTTTCACTTGTACCGATAATTACTAAAAAAAGGCCATTGAAATATTCCGCAAGTCCATATAAAATAGGTTGAAATAAGTCATGAACCACAATTGAATTGCTTATGGTTAAACGGTTAAGTAAACTTATATAAAAGAGATATATTTCCCTAGTTCTAAACAAAGAAAAACATATGCAAAGGACAACATATCCGTTAGATCATTTTATTAAACAAAAACGAATCATAAATAAAACCTGAATAATGCATTCTCAAGTACCAAGATTCTTGAAAACTTTTGATTTAAAATATCCAATCATACAAGCTCCAATGGCTGGTGCTAGTACTATTGATTTAGCTGCAACAATTACGAGTAATGGTGGATTAGGTTCTATCCCATTTGGATCATTTGTCAATAAACCAGATGGTATCAAGAAGCACTATGGTGATTTTCAATCTAAAATTACTAATGGTGTCAATAAGAACTCTGTGAATTTAAATTTTTTCACTCATCAACCACCACAAGTTGATGCAGAAAAAGAAGCAGCCTGGATTGAAAAATATAAACCGTATTTCAATAGAGCACATACTTTAGAAGAAAATTTACCATTGAAATTAAACTCTGCTTATGGATCTTTTGTTGAGATCACTGATCCAAATGATCCAACTATACAAGTGTTAATTGAATTAAAGCCTAAAATTGTTAGTTTTCATTTTGGTTTACCACAATTGAACATTTTGAAACTACTACAAAATAATGGTATTAAAGTATTTGTCACTGCTACTAATTTAGATGAATTTAAGCAAATTTTTCATGCTGGTGCTGATGGTGTTGTATTACAAGGATGGGAAGCTGGTGGTCATAGAGGAAATTTTAAAGCAAATGATTTACAAGATGAAGAACTAAGTACTGAAAAATTAGTACAAACTGTCGTTAAGTATATTGATGAAAACTTTAATTCAATTGAGGGCCATGAATTGCCATTTTTGATTGCTGCTGGTGGTTTAACAACTATTTCTAGCATCAATAATATCTTAAAATACGGTATTGCTGCTGTTCAGTTGGGTACTATTTGGTTACCAACCAATTTGGCAACAATTTCTCCACACCATAAGGAATATTTCAAGCCTGGTTCTTTAAAACAAGAAACTATCATGATTCCAGCAATTTCGGGTAGAAACCTAAGAACAATTGCTACACCACATTTGAAAGAATTGAAGGCAAATTCACCGGTAGATACCATCCCAGACTATCCATTACCATATTCACTCTTCAAGAAACTTGCTAGTGGTAAGACATCTGAATCTGTTCAATTCAAATGTTTCCTTGCAGGTTCAAACTATCATTCTTGTATTGGAAACAACCAAGATGCTCTTGAATTATTTAACAATATCACTTCTCAATTGGATCTCCATCTTTCAAGTAAAATCTAATTTTGTTTATAACTTTTTTTTTTTAAATTTTTTTTTTTGATATGAGTTATGCATATCAATGCATAACTCATGTATATCAATGTATATTTCGTGCGTCTACCGAATTTGGTGTTTTGTAAACAAACCAGAAAAAATAATAAACAAACCAACTACATTTTTCATTCATAAAAACCAAAAAGCTATTAAAAACTGGTTTAAAAAAATTGCAAAGATTTGGTATTAGCTGCTGCTGTTTGGTTTTTCAACAACTGGTATTTATTTTAATTTTAATTTGTTTAAAGGTCTACATTCCAATTAATTTTCAGTTGATTTTTGGTGTAAACAATTGAAAGGAAGAATTTTTAAGTATAACTAAACAAATTATCATCCCAAAACGTTCAAAAACAAAAATTTATTAGCTTTTTTCTTGTGAATATTGAATGTCCACAAGTGTCATGTCATGGCTTACCCAATAAATAATAGGATAAGTAGCCCAAGAAGAATTAATAACAAATCAAATAATAAATCAAATAACACACCAATTGGTTTCACATTTCAAAGTGATTACGTTTCAAGCTCTGTGGATCAGGTTAAATACAAATTATTATCACAGAATAAAATACTAGCAAAGAAAAACTCACTTCTAATGTCTAAAATTACTGATTTAGAATCCAAAATTTCTGAATTAATTCAACAAAATCTTGAATTAAGGGCAATTAATGCAAAAAGTGATGATGATAAAAAAAGATGGCTAGAAGATAAATTAACTATAATAGAAAATGGTGTGAGTCAAAGATTTGAAGAAATGTTTCAAATGTTTTCCACAATAAGATCTAATGAAAATCTTGGTGTTCCATCAATCACACTTGGTATTCAATCTAATCAAAATAATAATGACATTACAAATACTTCCATTGTCAATAGAAATGATAATGTACTTCTCATGTCTGGTGCTTCTGCTGATAAAACAGTGTCATTTGAAGACGTCAAAAGCCCTTCAAGATCATCTGCTAAAAATGAAAGACGCAGAAAGAGTTTAAGAAGACAATCTATCTATATTGTATCTCCTCCATCTCCACTGGTTAAAAATGATTCACATGGAAAAGAAGATGTTAAGGAGCAAAAAAATGAACATGAGCATGAACATGAAGCAGAGATCCAAACTGTTCAAGAACAAGTACAAGAACCAGAATCAAAACCTCAAGTTGAATTGATTGACTCAAGCATTGATAATAGTAATCCATTCAATGAAAATGATAATGAACAGGAATATTTTGTGAATACCAATGAAGTTAATGAAAACTTTGTTGAAAAAGATCAAATTGAAGAACAGGTTGAAATAGAAAAGGAAAATCACAATCAAGATGATGATGATGAGTTAAGCCATGCTACAAGCTTATCACCAATAAAATTTACATCACCAAATACATCTAGTTCAAATGTCATGAATAATAAGAAATCAAGTGGGACTAAATTTACAGTGTTTACTGATTCTCCAGAAGAAGATAAAGATTCTAACAACAAAAATATTGAAACTGATGTTAAAGCTATTAATGCAAAAATTCAAAAATTAGCTAAAGATTCTGTTAAAGCATCAAATAAATTAAAACCATTTAAAAAACAACAATTAATTAAACAAAATCAAGAACAAAATCAAGATATTTCTATTGATGAAAGTGTTGATCAACTTGTTGCTACTGAACAATTGGATGTTAGAAAAGTTAAACATACATCAAGTTCCAAAAAAAGAAAAGCTAGTACCCCTGTTGATGAAGAAATGCCTTCTCAAATATCATCTGACGTTCTTATTAACTCTCGTTCAAGAAGAACAAGAGGTAAACAAGTTAATTATGCTGAACCATCATTAAGAAAAAAAATGAGAAGATCATCTGCTAAGTTCACTGATGCTATTACTGGTCTTGAATTTACAATTAAACAGGAAAATGAGGAAAAAAATATCATTAGTTCACAAAAAAACACTTCTGTTCCGGTTAGTAATAAAGAAGAAACCGGGAAAAATATTCAATACAGTCCTGGAAACACTAAAGCAAAAAATGAAAATGAGATGTCTAATACTTTAAAGCAATTAGAAAAAGATGATGAATTTGTAAAAGCTTCCTTGAACTCTCCAATTTCAAAGAAACAACAACAACCTTTAATTCAAAAAGATAACAAAAATATTACAAATAGAAGAAACCCATTAACAAAATTATCACAAAATAAGATTGATAATCCTATCATTAAGAAATCTCTGAAAGCTAGTAAACCACCTACAAGTCCTGAAGAATTAGCTGTTTTTGATTTGATTGAAGAATTTGCTGTTGGTATTCCAAAAACTTATAAAAAAAATCCAAGTGTTTCTACAAGAAATAAAAAAAGAGAAAGCAGGCGTCATAGTCTTCAATCTTGATTATATTGGTTAATCTCTTTATTGTTTTAATATTCTTTCACATTTGTATTATGTTTGGCTTTTATGTGCAAATGTATTTTTACAATTAATAATTTATATCTAATTTTTATAATGGCTTTTAGTTACAAACTTAATTACATATTTGTAGTTATTAGATTTTATACACTCATTTTCATGGCAATTCTTGGATGAGATTTATATCCAATAATTTCGATATCATCATAAGTGAAATCATCAATGTCTTTGACATCTCTTTTAAATTTTAATTTTGGGAATTCATAAGGTTCTCTAGAAATTTGTTCTTTTAAAGCATCAACATGATCAGAATAAACATGAGAATCACCCATAGTATGAATAAATTCCCCACAATCCATATCAACAACTTGAGCAATCATTTTTGTTAATAATGCATAAGAAGCAATGTTAAAAGGAACACCAAGACCCATATCACAACTTCTTTGATATAATATACAAGATAATTGTGGTTTACCTTCTTTTGGGAAATTAACATAAAATTGTGAAAAAACATGACATGGAGGTAATGCCATTTTTTTAAAATCTGGTGGATTCCATGCAGATATAATAATACGACGATCATAAGGATTAGTTTTTAATTTATGAATAACTTCAGCTAATTGATCATAACCTTTACCAGAATAATCAGCATCACAATCGGTATATTCAGCACCAAAATGTCTCCATTGGAACCCATAAACTGGACCTAAATCACCTTCTCTTCTATCAGTTAAACCCAAATTATCTAAAAATTCTCGACTACCATTACCTTCCCAAATTTTAACCCCTTGCTCACTTAATTTCTTACCATCAGTACAACCTTTAATAAACCATAATAATTCTAAAATAACACCTTTTGTGAAAACTTTTTTAGTAGTTAATAATGGGAAAGTATCATCTTTTAAACTAAATCTTAATTGAGGTGGAGCAAATATACTATAAGTACCAGTACCAGTTCTATCTGGACGATGTTCACCTTCCTCTATGATACGTTGACATAAATCTAAATAAGCTCTTTCCTCTGAATTTACTGAGGTTTTTTGTTTTTTAATTTGTTCTGTAGTCATCTTTGTTGTATAAATTGTATAACTAGATTATTTTAAAGAATATTATGTCTTAAAATAACCACTATTGGAACAAATTTATTCATATAAATTTATTTATTTTACGTTACGCGTCGTGTCAAAATTTACGCGTTAACTGATACCCTCGGAATTGGTAATAAGGTCACATGATCAAATTCATTTTCCGAGGGTGTGTATTTTAATTTCTTTGTTGTTATTAATGTTAATGATGATGAACTAAAAACTGAACAATCATTTTAATAATAACAGCAAATTAAATTCAAACAAAGTATATATTTGATGTCATTACTTTAAAAGTGATTTATAATGAGAAATTTAACGGATGAATTCTCTGAAATTGTTATTAAAGTGGAAAAACAGAAAAAAATCAAACCAGTTGTAACTTCTCATGAGCCACTTATAGCTGATACTTTTGTTAAAGAATCATTGGATTTGGTACGTTTCAGTAAATAGTCTCACTTCAAATGCGTTTTCATTAATATTTTTTTTAGTATTCTCATATAATTGAGCTGAGGAATTTTTTAAAATCTATTGAACCAAGTTATTTATTAGAAGCTGGTAGTTATACAACAAATAAACAAACATTAACAGATGATGAACGTGATGAAATTGATATGAATTCTAGAATTGAATTGAAGAAATATGATGAAAGATTAAAATATTTGGAGAAATATGAACAAAAAAGAGTTAATTCAAAACAATATTTTGGATTATTTTCAAAATCTCAAACTTCAGCAATTAATAAACATAGAGAAGGGATATTATTATCATTAAATTTTATATTAAGAGATACTTCTAAAATGTTGTTACAAATGCAAGAGACTAGATTATCAAGAAAACGTGATCTTGAATTAGGTGATTTTGAAAGTAAATTATCAACTGTTAATGTTGAATCTTCAAAATATGATTTAGTACCAGAAGATTATAATATAAATTCCCAAAATATTGATAATCCAATAGAAAATTTAACTCAAGATCAATTACAAATTTTACAAACTGAAAATTCAGAAATTTTAGATCATAAATTAGAAGAATTAGCAAAAGTTGAAAAAATTCATAAAAGTGTTGTTGAAATTGCTCAATTAGAAGCTCAATTAGCTGCTCATTTAACTGTTCAATCCGAAAATATTAATAATTTAGTTAATGAGCATGATATTACAGAAGGTGATTTAATTGAAGGTAATAAATTGTTAAAAAAAGCAAAAAATAAAGGTAATAATGCAGCTAAATTTGTCATGTTTGCAGCAATTTTTATGGGATTATTTTTATTATTCTATGATTCTGTTAAATTTTAACTTTTTATATACAAATATATATATATATTATTATTCAAGTTTTTCAACAATACCAGCACCAATAGTTAAACCATCTTTTCTTAAAACTATTCTACCTAGTTGTTTATTATCTTTAAATAATTGTAAAGGTAAAGGTCTATCAATTAATTCAATCTCTACTATTGCAGTTTGTTTTGCACTTAAATGTTTTGGTTTTTTTTTCAAAA
Organism: Liangdongia dryadoides; assembly: GCA_030579655.1. Taxonomy (NCBI): domain Eukaryota; kingdom Fungi; phylum Ascomycota; class Saccharomycetes; order Phaffomycetales; family Wickerhamomycetaceae; genus Liangdongia; species Liangdongia dryadoides. The sequence continues at coordinate 71,254 of JAKTRJ010000013.1, forward strand.
CTTCATTAGTAACTTTATCAAATAATGCAATAATTTTAGTGATTTTAGCAGGTTGTTGAACATTACCTCTAAATAAAACAAATTGAGTTCCAATTAAGATTGGTCTTTTTAAATCAAATAAAACTAAACGAGATTCAAATTTTTTAACAGATGGTATTTCATAATTAACAATTGAAATTACATCACCAATTTGAATTTCTTCAATATTTATATCTTTAATTTTTAAAATAATTGAATCACCAGCAATACCAACATTACTCTTACCACCATTTAATAAAATAGAATCAACAATTCCAGCTTCACCAGATGGTGCAAATAAAACAGTTTCACCAGGTTGAATAGTTCCAGTATCAATTCTACCTGAAAATTCCATTAAATTTGGATTAATATCACCAATTGACATTACAAAAGGTTTTTCATAATCTCTTGAAAAAGTTTCAGAATTTTCTAAAGTTTCTAAAAGAGAATCTCCATGATACCATTGTAATTTTTTTAAATCATCTGAATTTGATGGTTTTTTAGTAATATTTAATCCAGTTAATCCACTACATGGAACAAAATTAATTTGATTTTGTTTAAATCCAGAAATTTTCAAAAATTCAGTTAATTGGGATTTAATTTCATTAAAACGATCTTCAGACCAATCAATATTATCCATTTTATTAACAGCAACAATGATTTTATTAATACCTAAACTTTTAGCCAAGATTGTATGTTCTTTTGTTTGACCATCTAAATTAAAACCTGATTCAAATGCATCAGTTGAAGAATCAACAACTAAAACAGCAATATCAGCTTGTGAAACACCAGTAATCATATTTGGAACGAAATCTTTATGACCTGGAGCATCAACAATTGTAAATACACCTTTATTAGTTTCAAATTCAGTTGAACAAATATCAATAGTAACACCACGATTACGTTCTTCTTCAGTTTGATCCATAACCCAAGCTAATGAAAATGAACTTTTTCCAGCTTTTTCAGCTTCTCTTTTTAATTTATTAAAAGTTGAATTATCAACAATTGATTGATCTAATAATAAACGACCAGTTAAAGTTGATTTTCCAGCATCAACATGACCAATAATAACAAAATTTAAATGAGGTTTTTTTTCTCTTTTTTCAATTTCAACATTTAAATCAATTTTTTGTTTTGGTTTAGTAATTTGTTTTGAAGTAATTTTTAAATTTTTAGCCAATTTTTTTGATAAATTATCTTGTTCTTTTTGTTGAATTTCAAAAATTTCTTGATTTTTTAAAATAATATCATCAGGACTTGGTTTATTAAAATTTTCTTTAATTTTTGAAACTAATTTTTTATTAGCAAAAGGTAAAAAAACACAATTTAAATCATTTTTGATCAATTTTTGGTTATATTCAATTAAAATTTCATTATTTGGAGGTGAATGTAAAAAAAATGTTGTAAAAGAAGAATTTGAATAATTTGAAACTTTTATTTTTTTTTGAATTGGTTCATTTGGAAGTTGTATTTGTGAATCAATTGGTTCAACTTTTGGTTTTTCCACTATTTTCTCAGTTTTTGTCAAAGGTTTTGAATATGTTGAAGGTAATGATCTTTTAGTTCCTGTTAATTTTCTTGAAGTTGCTAAAGAAGCTAATTTATGTATTTTTGGTTTTTCAATATTTTCTGTAGTTTTATTTTTTTTCAATCTATCTAAAATTGAAATAGAACTTTCCTTTTGAGTATCTAATGATTTATTTGAAGACCTTTGATTTGCTCTTGCTTTTGCTAAAGCTGCAATTTTTGACATTGGTTTTTCTTGAATAATTAATTATGGTTCAAATTGCAAGAATATAAAACCAACTCCCAAAAATGGAATATAGTGGATTGATGTGAGAATGAATATTTGAATTGAATAAACCCAATTTTGAAAATTGATTAAATATAACATAAAAATACATACCTTGAGATGGATTTGGAGTAATTTTCTTAAATTTTTCTAAATGTTAGATTTATATCAACAATAAATAAATAATCATACTTTTCAATTCTTTAATAGTTGGATCAATTTCAAGATAATTAAACCATAAAGAATCTTTAATATCAGCATCAGTAATACCAACATAATCTTTTAATTGTGATTTAATACTTGGTAATAATTGATCCATTTTTTCTTCATCTTCTGGAGTTATTTCATCTTCATCATAATAATCTTCATTTGCATAATCTTCTAAATCTAAATTTGTTAATAAAGTAATACTATAACAATGAGATACCCACCATCATCATCAAATCTTTGTGACATTTTTTTGTTGTTCAATTTTTGAGTTTAATTGAATTTGTTTGTTTGCCACTTTTTAATATTTATGTTTATTTGGACTGGCCACGCATAACCATTAAAACTATTAAAACTATTAAAACTATTTATCAACATTAAAAAGATTTAAACAGGATAAAATGCCCTTTTCAGTGACAGAAAATACAATTAGACAATCACTAGTATCAATTGACAATGTATCTTTATTAATAGTACCCCCTCCATCACCAATAGATCCATTAACAACTAATGATTGGACCATTTCTGAAAAATTATGGACAGGTACTTTAGAAATTATACAAATTGAACATATATTAATAAATGATGTTATAATAACAGATGAAATTGATGTTGTTGAATGTTCTATTTGTTTATGGAATAAAGATAAATCTAATATATTTTTAAATATTCCATATAAAAGTGATGGTGATAATATTAGTATTACAAAATCAAGAAAATTATATAGGGTTATTGTTGATATAAATGATAAAAAATATGGTTTAGGACTGAGGTTTCCAGATGGTGAAAGTGCAGAATTATTTAGTATTACATTAAATGATTACAGAAAAGATGCTAAATTATTATTAGAACAATATAATTCAAATAAAAATTTAAGTAATATGCTTGAAAATTTACAAATACGGGATGATGAAGATAGTTCTGATTCTGATGATTTTGGAGATTTTGTATCAAGTTAATTACAAATAAAATAATTTTTTATTATGTACATGGATTCATTCTATATTCAAGCATCTTTATACCATAGTTCTTTAATCTTTTGACGTCTTAGTACAGCTTGATATTTAGCATTTTTTAATTTATTTGGATTCACTGGTTTTTGACGTTGAATTCTTTGTTTATTTGAATCTGAAATGATATTAATAGTATTAACAGTAGTATCAAATTGTGTTGCTAATTTCTTTAAACTTAATGAAGGATCTTGAGCTCTTAATTTTTTAATTTCTTCAACTTGTTTTGGTGTTAAATTATATTTTTTTGCACTAGTTTCTTTTAAAGCTGGTGCATTATTGATATCAACTTTAACAGCATCAAATAAACCAAGACCTTTACGAGGATCATTATCAGGCATAAACAAATCTGGTGTCATAGATGATTTTGAAGGTGCAGATGGTGGTGGATGATATACTAATCCTTTTTGTAAAATTGGTTTTGGTTTTGAAACTGAACCAATACTTTTATAAACACTTTCAACTTTATTAATCTTTGGGATTTTTGCTAATTGTTCTTGAAGATTTGCACGCATTTTCGTGACTAACTGAGAATTATGACGAATAAAAGTTGACATTCTTGATCTTGAATACTTATAGTTGTTAGTTATAAAAGTTGTTATTATTGTGTTGTATGTTGACCAAAATTTTTTCGAGTCCGGGCGGGTAACATTATTTTATTATTGTACTTAAACTTACATAATTATATTATTATGAATATTAATTATATTATATTATAGTATTATATTATTATATTAATTTATATCATGTCAAGAAATAGAAAAGAAGTAAAATCAAAAAAATTAGAAGAAATTCAAGAAATTGAAGAATCAAAAACTATTGAAAAAATTGAAAATGAATCAATTACTACTTTAGATTTATTTAGAATGGCATTAGGATTAAGTTTATTATTATTTGGTATATCTTGGTGGTTTACAGGAACTCTTGATTTTAATTATCAAGGAAAATATACTGATACAAATTATTTAAAATTTAAATTATTTGGTTCAAATGTTAATTTAACAGAATCTCAATTATCTTTATATAATGGAACTGATCCAAATTTACCAATTTATATTGCTATTAATGGTACTATATTTGATGTTTCTAAAAAACCAGAAACTTATGGTCCAAATGGAGCTTATTCTTTTTTTGCAGGTAAAGATTGTGCAAGAGCTTTTGCAACAAATTGTTTAAATCAATTAAATCATGATATTCGTGATATAAAACCAAGTGAAAAAAGAAGATTAAATGGATGGATTGAATTTTTTCAAACAAAATATTTCCCTGTTGGTATTGTTACACATGATCCATTTATTGGTAATATTCCTGATTATAGAAATAATTGTATTGGTAAAAAAATATAATTAACTATATATAAATTTAATTTAAAATAATATTATCAATCAATCTAATAGTATTATCACCTTCTTTAACATAAATAGCTAAAGATAAAATGGCCCCAATACCAGGAATAATTGTATCTAATTCATTTAAAGAAATTTTATCAGCTATTGAAATATAATCAATAGTGAAAATTGGTTCTAAATTTAATTCTTGTTTAATTTTATTAATAATAACATTACTATTATATTCTCCATTTTCATAAATTTTAACACCATTTTTCATTGCTTTATAAATTTTTGAACATTTAATTTTTGTTTCTGAATTTAAATAATTATTTCTTGAACTTAATGCTAATCCAGAATTTTCTCTAATAATTGGTAAAACAATTATTTTTAAAGGTAATAATAAATCTTGAACCATAGTTTTCAATACAATAGTTTGTTGAATATCTTTTTGACCAAAATATGCAAAATTTGGTTGAACTGAATTAAATAATTTACAAACAATTGTTGAAACTCCACGGAAAAAATTAGGTCTAGTTTTACCTTCTAATTGTTCTGAAACACCTAATACTGATACAAATGTTCCTTTTTGTTCATTAACATTTAATGTAATACCAGATGGATACATTTCAGAAATAGTTGGTGCAAATATTCCATCAATAATTTTATTATTAATTTCAAGTTGACTTAATTTTAAATAATCAGCATCAAAAGTTCTTGGATATGAATCCAAATCTTCACCAGGAGCAAATTGTGAAGGATTAACAAATATAGATACAATAGTATGTTCATTATCTTTTAAACTTGCACTAACTATAATTGTTAATATATATATGTAAGTAGTAGTTTAAATAACATACCTAAAGAAAAATGACCTTCATGTAGTGCACCCATTGTTGGAATGAATCCTAAAGATTCTTGTCCAATGGATCTTCTCCATGATCTTAATTCTTCAACTGTTCTAAATACTTTAATGGACATATTTAATTATATATATTAAAGTTGTTATTTTTTAAACGAATATCGGATTAATTGAACAATTTTTAGTGTCATTTAAAAATAAATTATGAGAATTATTCTACAATTTTTAAAGATTAGTATTCATTTAATACATAAATTAAGCACCTTCAACACCATATAAAGCAATCAATTCATCAACAAAGTCAATGTATTGCTTTTCAGCATCTTCTTGAGAAGTACCTTTTAATTCATTCCAAGAATCCCATTTATAACGATCTTTTAAGGCAAAGACACCTGGTCTTTCAGTATTGACATCACCAATGGTTGCTTGTTTATATAAAGCATATAATTTCAACAATTGATCATTATTTGGTTTCTTGTTTAATTTGTTGACGATATCAGCCTAAAAAAAAATTGGTTAAAACTAAACACTGGAATATTATGACATCAATACTTTTTGTTGGAATAGTTCACTTGGCATTGTTATAATTGAATTGTTGTTATAATTGTTGTTATTAATTTTATAAAAGAACAGCTAATTGATTCTTTTTATACACAAAATCAGCTGTCTGGTGTCTGGTGTCTGGATGTGGTTTGAGTATTAACTACGACTAAAATAATAAATTAATTAAATTTATTCATTCTTCTTATTATCAATTGAATCTCTTCTTAAAATATCCAATGATATTCCTAATGGTAAGAAAAATGTACTGGAATACATAAACAATAAACTTTTAATCTCATCTGGAGTTAATCCTTTAAATTCACCTTCTTTCCAAATTGTTATCATACAAAAAACTGTAGTTAAAGCAGCTTCAAATCCATAAGCAACCATCCATGGATATATCTTTGTACTTCCTAAAACTATTAATATTGTTATTTCTGGGGAAAAGAAAATCATACTCTTTATTAATCCATATACAAAAATGAAAAATAATGGAACTTGAACTAATAATTCAATCAATCCACAAAAAACAAGCCATTGAGGTGGATTTGCTAATAAAAAATCATGGTTTTGCTTGACATGAAAATCAACACATTTATTTTGTAAATTTGTTCTAAAATTTCTTGGAATAACTAATGATGAATCAATTAAAAATGCAACAACTATATGCATAATAAAATATAAAAAATATAATGTATCAAGTTTTGTATCCTTAGAAAACAATGGATTCTTACTATAAGGTTTAGTCATTGTTCTTCTTCTGTTCTTATTAGTTAATTTTTAGTTCAAAGTAATAATTTTCAAACTCGAAAAAATACATGCAATGCAATACAAAATGTTTAAATTAAACCAACAATTTATAAAACAAGTGTTTCTTTTAAGAAGAAATCTTTACTACAAGAGTTTTAATTCAAAATCATTTCAAAGAGATTTCTCAAATTTAAATCTATTAAAAATGTCAAATAAACCTTTTGATAAAAATGCTAAAGGATATCAACCCATCGTATGGATTGATTGTGAAGTGGGTGTTTTATATTTAATTTTTTTTGCTTGAACTAACATTCTAGATGACTGGACTTGATGTATTTAATGATCATATTATTGAAATTTGTTGTTTAGTAACTGATGGAGATTTAAATATAATTGATGAAAAGGGGTATGAAAGTGTAATTCATTATGATAAAAATATTTTAGATAAAATGAATGAATGGTGTATTCAACATCATGGTGATGTATGATTTAATAAAATATTTCTTAACATTTATTTATTAACATTTTTAGAGTGGATTAACAAAAAAAGTTATTGAATCAATTAAAACTTTACCACAAGTTGAAAAAGAATTATTAGAATATTTACGTATTTATACAAAAAAAGGTGATGCTGTATTAGGTGGTAATTCAGTTCATATGGATAGAGCATTTATGATGAGAGAATTCCCAAAAGTTATTGATCATTTACATTATAGAATTATTGATGTTTCAAGTATTCATGAAATATGTAAACGTCATAATCCAAAATTATTAAAACAAACTCCAAAAAAAATTAAAGCTCATACTGCTCGTTCTGATATAATTGAATCAATTAATCAATTAAAATTTTTTAAAGATAATTATTTCATTCAACCCAATGAAAATTAGTGTATATAATGAAATTGTATAATAATTATAATTTCCTTTAAATTTGTATTGTAATGCATAATAATGCACTATCATGTATTAAGATGCAACCCTATATTTGAGCTTACTCAGTTATTACATAATCATCAATAAACCCTTTTAAATTTAATTCAAATCAAAACAACCTGTTATTATTTAAAAAAACCCATATCCGAAATTGTTCATAAAATGGATGGTGTATCATTTAGAGGAAAACCTGATAAAACTATTGGTGCTGTTGATAATCCATTAGATGATAAATATAGTCCAATTTCTAACAAAAAATCATCAAATTCTAAAATGAATTTTAAATCAAAATTTAATATTAAAATCATAACAATAACGTTAATTATTTGGTGTCTTGTGATAAATTATTATGAAAGAACAGTAGTTAAAAGAGCATTAAATAAATGTTCTTGGTATAAATGGGAAAATTGGAATGATGATAATATAGATCCTCATAGAATTGCATTATTTGCTGATCCTCAAATTATGGATGCTTATTCTTATCCAGGTCGACCAAAAATTATAAATTTTTTAACAAGACAAATATTAGATAATTATCATAAAAGAAATTGGAATTTTGTACAAGATAAATTAGATCCAGATACAACAATTTTTTTAGGAGATTTATTTGATGGTGGTAGAAATTGGAATGATAAAGATTGGTATGATGAATATATTAGATTTAATTCAATTTATGATAAAAAAAGTAATAGAAGAACTATAATGACATTACCTGGGAATCATGATATTGGATTTGGAGATACTGTTAATATTACAAGTTTATTAAGATTTAAAACTTTTTTTGGTCCAACTTCTTCAATTCATAAAATTGGAAATCATACAATTGTTTTATTAGATACTATTTCATTATCTGATTATTCAAATAAAAACGTTATAAAAGATCCAAGAAAAATTTTAGATAAATTAGAACCATATGATTCAAATGAATTACCAAGAATTTTAATGTCTCATGTTCCAATGTTTAGAGATCCAAAAGTTCAAATTTGTGGTCCAGAAAGAGAATCTAAAAATCCATTTCCAATTCAAAAAGGTGTTCAATATCAAACAGTCATTGATTATACTTTATCACAAGAAGTATTATCTAAAATAAGACCAAAAATTGCTTTTAGTGGTGATGATCATGATTATTGTCATGTTACTCATCCTTATAATTTTAATGGTGTTCAAAATACTGCTGAAGAAATAACTGTTAAATCTTGTTCAATGAATATGGGGATTAAAAGACCAGCAATTCAATTATTATCATTATACAATCCTACAAATAATAAAAATAAAGAAACATATAAAACTCAAATTTGTTATCTTCCTGAACCATATAAATCTTTAAAGATGTATATTGTCACTGCAATTTTGAATTTAATCATGTATTTGTTTATTTTCTTATTACCATATCAATGGCACGCTATTTCAACTAAAATTTCAAACAAATTGTTTGATTCATTAACTTTACCAACTGTTAATCAAGGTAAACCTATTGTTGTTTCATTATCAAAAGATTATTTAGGTTTCTTACTAAATGGGTTTGTTGTAATTATTGGAATCATATCATTATTTGGAATTTATTTCGGTGCATTTTAAAACTTACATATATTTTAAAAAAAATTATATATCTGTATTTTAATTATTTATTTAAATGTATTCCTTCAATTTTGACACATAACTATTATTTGAATTATAATCCGATCTTTTAACAATAAATTGTCTTAAAATATATGGTTTAACAGTTGCCAAATGACCTTCTTTTGTTAATGAATTAATTAATTCTGGTTGAACTGTAAATAAATTTGCAATTTCTCTTAATAATTGGAATTTTTCTGTAATTTCAGGAATTTTCCATTCTTCAATTGAAGTTTGATAAGAAATTATATCTTTTGTAACAACAATACCACCAGTTGAATTAATTTGAAAATTTTTAAAATGTTCAAATAATTGTTGAAATGTAAAATTACCTAATTCAATTTTTATCATTTTTAAATTTTCACCATTTAAATATTCAGAAAATTGAACATTAATATCACTTAAAAATGGTGATAATTGTTCACAAGTAATTGTATCAGTATCAGATAAATCACCAATTTTTGGCATAAAATCTTTCTTCTTTTGTTTTGATAATGCATTATTAATTTTATCATGACATAATGATAATGTTTGTTGAATTATAGTATTAATTGATAATTCCACTCTTGAAATATAACCATTAGTTAAACTTGTCATTTTTTGTTTAATTTGTGGTGAATTATTTGATAATGGTAAAATAATAGTTCTAATACATGATGAAACCAAATATAAAATTTCACTAGCAACTTTAACATTAGATAAATAATGGAAATTAATAACTTCACTTTTATAATCTTCATGTAATAATTCAGTATATGAAACTTCTAAACCTAAATCAACATATGATTTACCAACACCAACTAATAATATTTCTAATAATTCTAAACCATGTTCAGCAGTTTTATATGGTGTTAATTCCACAATTCTTGATAATGATTCAACAAGAATTTTTAACATATTTTCAGCTTCATTAATTTCTAATTCAGATGTACCATTTTGTATATTATTACCATTAGATAAATTAGATGAAGATGAAGTTCTTTTATATGATGCACTTCTTTCTAAATGTGTTTTCATGAAATTTTTTAATTGACCCACTCTACTTCTTCTATTTAAATTATCATAATCATTAACAAGTTCATCTTCTAATAAAGTTCCATTAGTAGAACCATGATTTGCATCTGGAATTAAACTCATAGTTTTAGCAAATAATTTATTTTGAATTTTAGATTCATTTGCTTGTTCATAAATAGATGTAATTGAATAAAAAATTGATTCTAAAGTTTTTTTTTCTTGTTCAAAATATTTATGATCACTTATATGTTCAGTAAATAAATCAGAATAACTTTGATCAAGAACAATTGTTAAATTATCAACATTATTTAATTTTAAAGATTGAAAAAAAATTTTTAAATCTTTAGTAAATTTACCAGTTGAATTATATAAAGAATATAAAGTTCTTAAATAAGCTAATGTACTAGTTGAATATGAAGTTTTTAATAATAATTCAACTCTTGATTGAACTTGTTGAGCATAAATTCTTTGAACAAATAATTCTAAAACTTTAACAGGATCTCTAAAAACTTCAATAATAATTCTAGTTTCATCTTCAATAACTTTTTCCATTTGTTCAAAAAAATCATTAGCAAATGGATCTGATAAAACTTGATGATTTATTGGATCTGATAATTGTTCCCAAATTTTATGATTTTCAATATTTTCAGGTAAAGATTTATCAGTATTTGTATCTAAAAAAACATCATTTTGATTAACAAAATTTTTAATAACACCAGTACCACCATTAAAATCTGTTAAAATATCAGCAATATCTTTCATTTTATATAAATTATTTGCTTTATATTCAGTATTAAAATCTTCTAATAAAGAATTTTCCATAGTTTCTGAATATTTTTGAATTAATTCATGACAATTTATAGAATTTGATAAATCATCACAAATTAATTTTTTAGATAAAGATAATAATTGACCAACAGTTGATGCACATTTTTTTTTATCATTAATATTTCCATTCATTAATTGATCTAATTCTTTTGAAAATCCAACTTGATAAAAATTATTATAAATTGAAACTAAAGATACAGTAACAGTAGTTCTTTCCTTTGCATTTATAGTTTTAGATAAATTATCAGTTAATGGAGAAATTTGAGTTGAAATATTTGAAATTTGATCATCAAGATGTTTAAATTGAACATTTACAGAATCAACTCTTGAAGTTAAAGAAATGACATTACGACTATGATCTAATTCTAATTTTGAAACATCTCTTTCCAAAATTTCTTTTTTATTTAAAGCTTCAGTGTTTAATTTGTTTAATTCTTTTAATGTTGATTCAAAAGTTCTAATATAAGGTTTTGGATCAAGATCTAAACAATTGTTAATATATGTAATGTATATATTTAAAAAAACGTACAATCTAATGAATTAACTTCTTTAGTGTTCAATGCATGATCTTTACTCAATTCTTCAATAAATTCATAAACAGTTAAATTATCCTAATATTGGTTAGTACGGGATAAACAAATTTTTTTGATATAAACTCACCAAGAAGTTGTCTAAAGAAAGCAATTTCCTTATACTTGGATCCAAATCATAAATTGATCCCATTGTAGTATTTTTTTATGGTGTTGTTGATGATGTTGTTGATGTGTTTCAGTTAACCGCCGTATATAAATTTCCTTAAAACAATTAAATATTAAAATTATGGAATAAATGACAATAATAAGTTCAATTACTTTTCCTTTTATTCCAAATTCTTTTCTTTTCAACTTTTTTTGTTTTATTTTTTTGATATTCCAATTCTTATTAATGTTGTTGTTGTTGTTGTTTAAATTCAAGTTCGTTTCGGGGGAATTTTAATCAACAACAACAACAAGTAATGAGTTATGAGTGATGATTTAACAAAAGAAGAAGAACAAGTGATTCAATTATTGAAAGATATTCTTACAAGTGTTCAAAAAATGTATCATTGTGTTTTATTCCTAATTTGTTTATTATTTTAATTAATACTTTTTTTAGTGATTCTAATCTTGAACAAAGTGTAAAATTACTAGATAAAAATGGTTCTTCATTAAATTTAAAGAACAATCTGTTGTTGGCAGTAGATAATATGAAACGTGTTATTAGTGTGTTCTCTGGAAAAGATTATGAAATTGATACTGATGATGATTAGTTTTAATATATTACATTATATATTCATCCAATATATATAAATTAACCTTATCCCCAATAATTAGCAATAAATTTGTAGAATTTTTCATGATCAACATCACTAGTTGCACGAACAAAATCACGATTTTGAAATAATTCATAATTATTAACATCTTCAAATAATAAATCATTTTTAAAAGATTCATAATTAACATTTGTATTATCTTCTTTTTGTAAAAATTCATGTAATTGCATCCCTTCTAATTCTGGGAAAAATGTTGGATCTAATTGTTCCGATTTTATTAATTCTTCTGGTTTATTATTATCCATCCCATTATTATTCTCATTAGTCGTATAATTGGTTCCATTAGAAAAATTGATGGTGTTTGTTGATTTGGATTCTTTCTCTATTTCATTTGAATTTTCTAAAGTATCTTTGGTACTTGTTGGTATTTGTAGATCATTGTTATTATTTTCATCATTCTTGGTATCATTATCATTAGAAGTAGTTCCATTCACATCTGTAGATAATTTTTGATAAATGAAAGTATACTTCATAAAATTCAAATCATATCTATCATTTTCTAAAGCTTGAACATAATCTGAAATCATACTATTAAATTGTTTAACACTTAATAATTTACCTTTAAATTTCTTCATTAATTCATCATTATTTCTATCAATTTTATGATCAAGTAATTCTTCTAAAGTAAAAAATTTTCCATCTATATTTTCATCTAATAAATTATCACCACCATTAATACATTCATCAAAAACTCTTCCACCAATTGAAATATAAATTCTTCTAAATCCACACATAATTAAATAAAAAAATTTATAAAACATTGGTATTGGATTAAAATTAATTGGTTCACCAATCTTATTTTTAACAATTTGAACTAATTCAATACTCATTTGTAAAATACCAAAAGAATATTTTAAAGATAATGTTGTATATCTATCAATTCTTTCTTGATAATCATTTTTAAAAATTTCTTTATTTTCACGTACCAAATTTAAACAAAAACTGTATAAAGTTTGATAACAAACATTATAAAAATAACAACTAATTAATGACATAGTAACAACAATTAATTTTGTTTGACCTTCAGCAGAAATAACATTAACATCAATAACATCATCTAATTCTTTTAATAATGTTTTTGCAGAATCAAATAATAAAAACATATTTGTTCTTAATTCATAAATTAAATCATTTTCAATAAATTCAATCATTTCTTTTGGTTCTAATATACTTTCATAACTTGTAAATTTTTCAAGACATTTATTTAAAACAACATGACTTTTAACCATTTTATTATCAAATCTTTCACCTGGATATTCTGGAATTTCATAATCTTTAATTGTTGGTACTAAACCTAATTCTGAACATTCTAATAAATCAAACATAACAACAACAAACCAAGTTTCTTTTAATGTATTTTTTAAATTTTCTGGTAAATTTGGATATTCTTCATTTAAATTTTTATTTAATTTAAAATTTCTTGATAATTTAATAACTGTATTTAAAATATGTCTTGATTTATATTGATCTGAAGGAGAATCTCTTGAATCACCACCAGGTAAATATCCCATAAAATATCTAAACCAAACTAAAGAAACTAAAACTTCCATTGGTAAATCAGATTTATGATTAACATAAGAAAGTAATGTATTTAAAATAATATCAACATAATGAAATAAAAACATAAAATTTTCAGCAGGAAGCAATTGTTTTTTATTAAAAAGTGTATGATGTTGATACATAATTGAAAATGAAATAACAACTAAAATTAAAGATAATTTTGCTAATGCTAAAATTATTTGATCTTTTGTAATTAAATTTAATTTTAATTCACCATTTTCACCTTCTTGAAATAAAAAATTAAATGATTCAATTGAACTTTCTGCATCTAAAATTATATCAAAATGTCCATTTTTATAAAAAAATTTTGCAAATAATAATTTCATTGTTTCATAATTTGGTAAATGTTTAACAATATAATATAATAATTCAAATAAAATTTCAAAATTTGGATCTTTTTTAATTCCTAAAGATACATCAGATATTTTATTTGTAATTGTTGATAAATATGAATCAGAATTTGTTTTATCATTTGTTGTTGTTGTAATTGATTTTTCTAATAATACATTATCTGGAGCACCTAATGATTTTTCAGATGATCTTAAACTAAACCAACCAAATCCACCAATATATTGAAAATCATTTTTTAATAAAATACCTTGATTTTTATTTGAAACTTGATAAACATTAATTTTTTCTGCTGTTTGTGCAAATTTTTTTAAATAATCTCGTTTACAAGCAAGTTGTTCAATATATAATTCTTTATTTCTTAATTTTATTTCTTGAAGTCTTTCTGAAGTAGATCTATGTTGTATTGATAATCCATCATGTTTAAAATATGAACATAATTTTGGTGGTAATCCTATTGACTGGCAGGCCGAGCATATTGGTTTCTTCTTATCACATTTACGTCTTCTTAGCCTGCATCCTGTACAACTTGTCATATCAGGCATTTCAGCCACTTTTTATATTCACTTAATGTCGTTGTTATTAATGATTATGATTTTTTATGTATTTGGTTCCTGAAATTCGCGTATAATTCTTTCACGAAATTTTAATAAAAGTTGATGATTAACTAAATTGTAGAAGAATATGAATGAAGATTCAGTGTTAAATAAATTCCAAGAGGATCTTATCAAACAACAAAGAAATGTTGATGTTGATAGTGAAGATGAAGATGAATTGTTGGAATTATTGGAAGAAGAAGATGAATTTCAAAATTATAGAGAACAACGTATTGAACAATTAAAAAAAAATATGAATCAAATAAGGAAGAATGTTGATTTAGGTTATGGTCATGTTGAAACTTTATTAAATGAAGAAGCTGTATTACAAACAACAACGAAAAATAAATATGTTGTTATTCATTTTTTTCATCCAAATTTTATTAAATGTAATAAAATGGATGAAAAACTTAGTGTTTTATCTGAAAAACATTTACAAACAAAATTTATTAGAATTGATGTAGAAAATGCACCTTTTTTAGTTACAAGATTAAAAATTAAAATTTTACCAGTGGTAATTTTATATATTAATGGTGTTGAATCAAATAGATTAGTTGGTTTTGAAAAATTAAATTATAATGGTGATTCAGAAGATTTTGATATTAAATCATTAGAAAATTATTTATATTTAAATGGTGTTATTCCAAGAAAAACTAATAATTATCAAAGAATAACTAAATCAAAAATTGAAGATAGTGAAGAATCTGATTTAGATTTATAATAACATTCAAGTTAATAAAAACAGTTCAATTTTATGATAAAATTTAATGATAATTTTTGGTTTATGCATATTTAATAATTTTATTTGTTTATGATTTGATGTATTTGGACAAGTTTTAATTTCATCTTTTTTATCATTTTTTAGTTTTGCTTCTTCTTCTCTTTGTGATCTATTTGTTAATACAATATCTCCAACCTTATATTGTGGAATTGTATTCTCATAATCATAATTTGATAAGAATCTTTGAGTTTGTTGTCGTGAGCGAACTTCTAACCATTCTAATTGAGTTTTTGGTGATGAATTAATTATTAAATTTAATTCATTTAATGATTTTATAGTATTCTTAGATCTTTGCATAACATATAGTTTTAATGAACCAAAATTTGGCTAATTATTAGAATCATCGATGCCACTAAATGTAAATTTTTACATAATAATCAATTGATTGTTACTAGTGACACAAAAATAAATATAATAATGTCATTGATAAGCTAATTTTAGATATTATAAACATAGGCTATATAGTAACAATTTTTATCATATTAACCACTAATATTATTTCTTTGTCTATGTAAACTTATTCTATTTTACGAGATACTGCACTAAGTACAGTATTAAGTACATTATCAAGCTGTTTTATTGTTTAAACACCTGATTTTGTACACTTCTTATCACATCCACACACCAATTTGTGATCTCATTCTTCTTTTACATCCAAACATTTCTTGAGTTTTTTGTTTTTTTGTGACTGCTTTTTTTTTCTTTCATTATTGTTGCGCTAACCAAACAAAGTTTTTTTTTTCAATCAAACAATTCAACAAACTGGGAATTATTCTTTCAACATATATCTTAAATATTTCATCAAATCCATTTTGGTAAGAAAGAAGCATTAGTATTGCAGACGAACCAAGATGCAAATTTTTGTTAAAACCTTAACTGGTAAGACTATTACCTTGGAAGTTGAATCTTCCGATACTATTGACAATGTCAAGGCCAAGATCCAAGACAAAGAAGGTATTCCACCAGATCAACAACGTTTGATTTTTGCTGGTAAGCAATTGGAAGATGGTAGAACTTTATCTGACTACAACATCCAAAAGGAATCCACTCTGCATTTGGTCTTAAGATTGAGAGGTGGTGGTAAAAAGAGAAAGAAGAAGGTTTACACCACTCCAAAAAAAATCAAACACAAGCACAAAAAAGTTAAGTTAGCTGTCTTGACTTACTACAAGGTTGACAAGGACGGTAAGGTTGAACGTTTGAGAAGAGAATGTCCAGCTGCTACTTGTGGTGCCGGTGTTTTCATGGCCAACCATGGTGACAGACAATACTGTGGTAAATGTCACTTGACCTACTCTGCTAAGAACTAAGTTTAGATTTTTAATAAGAGGTTGTCATTAAAAAATAATTTGTAGTGTAACTAAATTTATCTGACAGTCAATCACAAAATAGTTTAGAGTAAATTTTTGACTGTTTTTGTTTTTTCTTTTCTTTTTTTATCTCATCGGAGCTGTCAAATAATTTACAAAAAATATTATAAATAATTCTATAATTATGCTAAATGCTATATAATTAAATGCTGATGAAACAGCTATGCAAAGTGTAAATTTCTAAATATGAAAATACATTAATTGAATGAATTTATTGTTGTTGGAAAATTAAATCACTTAAAGCCTTTTTTAATTGAACATTATCTTTTGCTAATTTTAATCTTTGACTTTCAGATTTCATTAATTGTTCCATAATTCTTTTCAACTCTTGTTCTTTCTTATTATATGCTGTTCTTAAGTTTTCATAATTCATTAACAAGTCATCATGGGATATATTTGAAGTGTTATTAGTTGATGTTTTAGTAATGGTATTAGTTGTGATTGTTGTATTTTTTACATTCTTAATAACTTTTGGAGTAGGAGAACGATTAGTATTAGTAGTGTTGATGATTGGAATACTAGTTGTAGTACCATTAGATTCAGTAATAGAAATGTTTGGTGAGTTAACTGAAGATGTTGAAATTAATGAATCTGGTGATGCTGGAATATCAACAGATGATTCCCTTTTAACACAAAGTGGTTTTTTCTTTTTGAATGGACCTGGTGCATTTAAACTCGTTTTTGGTCTCTTACCTAATGAATTGGATTCATCAGTAACTGATGTTAATTGAGGTAATTGTGCTTTTAATTTTGGTTGAGGTGAAACCAATGGTAAAGTAGAATATGACAAATGTTGTTGTGGTGGTGGTTGTTGTAGTGGCTGTGTCCCTTGGATCGGTTCAAAAGCTTCTTGTGGTGGCATTGGTGTAGTCATCTCACTTAAAGTAAGATCTAAAGCTTCATTAATCTCATCAATTGACATGCTTTGATGTGTAGAACCATTACTTAATTCTGGGAACAAATTATCAAGATCCAATCCATCCATGTTGTACATGACTGAGCAATACTATGAATAATTTAAATGATAGAATTGGAATGATCTATATAAGAAACTAGGAATGAATACTAACTAATTTTTTTTTGTATGTGCCTTAAAAAATTTTTTACAACTTGCATGAAAGTACTGTTTACCTCATCGGAAATACAACAAAAATAAATCAGAACTTGATTCACTAAAAAGTATTAGTAAAATTACCTAATACATTAATTGTGAAATTAAAAAACCATTATTTAAAAATACTTCTAAAAAAATATTTAATTTATCAATAGTATACGCTCGATTAAAAATGATACCAAGATAGATGAAACGAAACCAAGGTAGACTAAATGCTTCCACTCAGATTCGAACTGAGGATCGCTACCTTACTAGTGTAGCGCCTTACCAACTTGGCCATAGAAGCAATTTCCTAAATTTTTCAATGCTAAATAATTATATATCAAGTGTTTATTAGCTAATATATTAGTAATCAAGGGGGTTTATTTACAATTTAAAGACTATATTCCATTATAATATTAATATTAAGACCTTAGATATCTAAATCACCAAAATATTATCGTTTAACAATGGTTTGTTTTTTCGGTTTATTATTGTAGATCCGGGGTTTGAAATTCCGTTTGTTATCAATTTTAATACCCTTTTCAGCCACAGGACCGGATGAATAAACTATTTAAAAATGATGTTCTTTGTCGA
The DNA here is from genome assembly GCA_030579655.1 of Liangdongia dryadoides. Classification (NCBI taxonomy): domain Eukaryota; kingdom Fungi; phylum Ascomycota; class Saccharomycetes; order Phaffomycetales; family Wickerhamomycetaceae; genus Liangdongia; species Liangdongia dryadoides. The sequence continues at coordinate 89,852 of JAKTRJ010000013.1, forward strand.
TTGAAGTTTTCTATATAATTGTAAATTAATTCACATCAATTCAAATCATTTACATCAATTAGATTTGAATTGATATAAATTTCATATCAAAACATTAATTATTAATATGGCTGTTAAAAAAATTGTTGCTGCTTTACAAATTGGTTCTGAATCTACAACTGAAGAAACTTTGAATAAAATTCTTTCTTATGAACAAGAATTAATTGATAAAAAAGTTGAACTTGTTGTTATTCCAGAAGCTACTTTAGGTGGATATCCAAAAGGTCAAGATTTTGGTTCATTTGTTGGTTATAGATTACCTTATGGTCGTGAAGAATTTTTACAATATCATAAACAATCAATTAAAGTTCCTGAATCTCAAGAAGTTAAAACTTTAGAAAAATTTTCTGCAAAAATTGGTGCTACAGTTGCAATTGGTGTTATTGAAAATGGTGGTACTACATTATATTGTACTTTAGTTTATATTGATCCAGTATTAGGTTATGTTGGTAAACATCGTAAATTATTACCAACAGCTTCAGAAAGATTAATTTGGGGTAGTGGTGATGGTTCAACTTTACCAGTTATTGAAAGTACTGTTGGTAGAATTGGTGGTGGTATTTGTTGGGAAAATTATGTTCCATTATTTAGATCTGCTTATTATGCTAAAGGTTTAGATATTTGGGTTGCACCAACTGTTGATGCTAGAGAAATTTGGAGAACTTCAATGAGAACAATTGCTTATGAAGCTAGAACTTTCCTTGTTTCTGCTGTTCAATTTAAACCTGCTGTTCCAAAAGATCAAACACCAACTGGTTGGGAAGAAGGTGCTAATTTAATTAATGGTGGTAGTATCATTGTTGGACCTTTAGGTGATGTTTTGGCTGGTCCATTGATTGGTAAAGAAGGTTTATTAACTGCTGAAATTGATAAAGATGATGTTGTTAGAGCTAGATTCGATTTTGATCCTGCTGGTCATTATTCTAGAGGTGATGTTTTTAGATTAACTGTTGATGAAACTCCAAGAAATGTTCAATTTATTAAAGATTAGAAATAAATGATTTTTAATCTACAATCATATAATGTAACATTAACGTTTTAATAAATCTTATTTATTCTAAACCAGTTTGCAAATTTGGATTTTGGAAGAATGGATGACTACCTAACCCAATAAAAATATCCTTGTATATTCTTTGACCAATAGCATCACCAGATCCTAATCTATATTCATCAATAACACCTTCTAAAATTGAACAAACATCATCAGTAAATTCTCTAACAATGGCATAAAAACAGTACATTTTAAAACGAATACCACTTGGTAAAGTATGATAAACATAAAATTGTGTGATGGTGGATGGTTGAGGCATTGATTCACCAAACGATTCGAATAGTTCAAGATCGTATTCATTAGCTAAATCTGTGAATTGTGAAGTCATTATGATTAATTATATGTTTGTTTTATTGAATTGATATTGATAGTAGTAAAAGAGAACTTGTTTAAAGGATTTATTTTGGTTTGCTTTTTAGTTTTAGTTCAAGTTAATTAAACAAGTGAATGAAAGCAATCAAATACTCTAATTAAAGGACCATTGTTCAACCGTATATTAAATGGTTATAATTAAGAATATGAAATTTTTCTAATGTAGTTTCATCAATTAGTGAACAGTATTACATCATTTCTTTCCATCATCAACTATAATACTCAACTCTACTGTTAACAACTAATTTGACATTATATTGATTAGTAATCAATTAGTAAGTATTACTAAGCGAGTAGCTACATATAATGAACAATTATTTTTCAATTTTTATCGTCCGTATGGACATTTGGTCAATTAGAAATAATACAGAGATGATCAGCAGTTCCCCTGCATAAGGATGAACCGTGTTACAAAGAGATTTTATTGTTTTTTTTGAAAAATTTTTAAAAATATTAACTCTCTAAGATAGTGTTATTATAATCTATTCTTTTTTCATTAGTTTTCTTCAACAATTGTTGGTATTTTATCATTAATTTGTAATTTTCATCTGTCCTTAGTTCGAATTTCCTGAAAATTCAATAAAATTAATTCCTTACAAAAGTACCGAAACACAACTTAAAATGTCGGGAAATTCAAAGATTTATTCAACTAATCTTAAGTTTATCTGATGCCTTACAAGGTTAATATAGAGTTGGTGAATTCTAAGTAGAAGTTATCCACTTATAAAAATTTTCCTTAGTGGTCATCACGTGACAGAAACAGCTATATTCTAAAGTTTAACAAAGGAACATCAATATTAAGTATTTGTTCAGCTTTTTTTAAAAATTGATAAAAAAAATTATATTGTCCTAAAAAAAAAAAAAAAAAAAAATTTATATAATATTTACACTAGCATTGAGTCTCATGTTGATTAATTAGCGCTTTTATTTCCACCAATATATGCCCGACCTTATATATTAATATATATATATGTATATATATTTAATTGATATTTTAAAACATCTTAATTTATTAATAGTCAATATATAAATTTACAGAAAAAAAATAGCTAGCAACATTTTAAAGAAAATTTTGCATCTACTATACAATATTAATCAGGAAAAATTTTAGTATTGTGTATTACATTACTATATTAGTTGATTTGGAGTTTTGATGTTGAAAAAACTTGTAAAAAAGAGAACAATCTGTTATTTTGGTCACAATATAAGTGATTTATACTGTTAATTATCAAAATTATAAATCATTATGGTATCACCATGAAGTTTTATTATCTTTCTAAGATATTTTATCAACCGGTGATTGAAATCTTATCTAGAATGCCGATGATCTAAAACAACCAATATATCAATACTAATGACGTCAAAAAAAGCCATAAAACACTTGAAATTAATACTACAATCCCAATACTCTACAAAAACTTATAAACAATATATATATGGATATTTACATAGCTTGGAAAGTTTAGTGGACTCAAAAAAGTTGTATTAAAATCATGCCTTTGGTGTATAACTGAAGATAGAAAAACTGAACTTCAGCTTTCCACCTTCTTAAACTACTAACAATTTCCTCTCATTATATTTGTCGTTGTAATCCCTAAGTTCAGCCTTGTTTCAAAGTCTTCCAAGTTGTACACCTATTTTCCCATCTAAGCCCCTGGGGGCTTTTGGGGCTTTTGATAATATGGGATTTTAAAAAGATTTTGATTCCCATCTAAATTTTTTATTATCTATTTAATCAAACGGTGTCAAAAGAAATGAGTATAACACTTGATACTGAAGATACCACTAGTTCTATTGGGAACACTCTTAAGAAACAATCAACAAAGAAAATACTGTATAGTGCTGTTGTTATTGCACTATTATTAATTGGTTGGGTTTCTTGGCTTTCATCAAATTTACCATTTGATTCTGAGCATTCAATTGAGATAACACCAAAAACGTTTTATGATCATTTGAAACCTATTGATTTAGAAAATGCTACTGCTATTTTTAATTCTATTTATGGTGTATTAAGACCAAAAGAAGCACAAATCCAACCTATTGGTGTATGTTTCTTTCCAGCTTATATTCCAAAAGGTACACTATTATACCATGGAACTACTAGTGGTGAAATACCTGAAAGTATTGAATGGACTGCAATTGATCATGAATTTAGTTATAGTTTTATTGAAGGTCGTAGAGGTGGTAGGTTCCATCCTCCAAAAGGTGGTAAAGGTCATCCATATGGACCACCACCTCCAGATTATCCAAAGGATGATAAAGATAATGACAAAAATCGTGGTCATCCTCCTCCTCCTTTTGGTAATCGTCCAGGTGGTATTGGTGGTGGTGGATCAAAACATAAAAATGAAACTTTTCAGAAAGCTAAAGATCATCCTACAATGATGACATTCCAAGTCACTAAACCTCTTGATAAATTGATCTTACTTGATGGTTCTAGTGCTGCTAAGACAGATACTGGTGAAATGGATCAACAAATGATTTTAGCACAAGTTTCTGCCAATGATTCCATGTCTGAATATGAATCTTCAGAATTGATTTGTAATTGGGGGAAATCTTTTGGTCTTGATGGTATTGTTAGAATTGAAGTTGGTTATGAAATTATATTATGTGATTTTCATGAAAAAGTTGAATTAGTTTCTAATGTAACATTAGATTATCAAGAAGAATTTATTGGATTCACTAATGAAAATAATGGTACTTATGGTGAAGTATTAAATAATATATCTCATGCTATCCAAGCTATGGCCGGTTATGATCAGATTAAACAAGGTAATGTGCATAATAAACGTGATGGGAGAATATTGGTTGACTATAGAGGTTTGGTTACACCATTGAATGATACTTGGATTAATACGGATACTTACAAGAGAAGAATTCATAATTTAACAGATGATTTACAAGATTCAATAAGACATGATATCAAGCACTATTTAAGCAAAGGTGCAGATCCATATAAAGGTACTGATTGGCAATTAATGATAACTGAAGTTGTTGATAAATTTTCACCAATCTTACAAATAATGAATAAGACATTTGGTAGATTTGATGATGAAACATTAGAATCAGAATTATTATTAGATGCTTCAAACATTACAGTTTTCACAGCTAATACAGTTAGAAGATTTTTAAACAATGTTCTAATAAATTCTACTGATGTTGATAGAGTTGAATTAGCAAAGAAAGAGGCTATATATGAGTATTCACATCCATTACAAGTGTTACAAACTCCAGCTGATGTTTTGATATGGTCATCTTTAACTAAAATTGTTACAGAAATCATTGATATAATATTTGATTCCTCTTTATTAACTAAAGAAATACTCATCAGTGGTTATGTTAAAGAATCATCGATCAAGGATAATCATATTATATCATACAAAAATTTACAACAAAGAATAGCTTCATTAATGGAAACTTTACAATGGACTGTTTATTATGAATGTGATGTTAAATGTGGTTGGGATGAAGTTTGTTATACACCATCTTGGGGTCCAAGTCCAATGGGATGGGGTCGTGATGTTTTAGGTACTTATGTGGATGAAGAAGGTACTATACGTGTTGACCGCCAAGAATATTGTTTGAGTTATAAGGATATCATGGATCATAGAAGAAATAAATAATAGTTAATATCTTTCTAATTTAATGATTTTAAGATTTTTTGTAACAAATTGAGAGTATTATATAGATAAAGTAATAAAATGCATAAAGTGCATATAACTTCAATTTCCTTGGTTCAACTTGGGCTTAAAACTATTAAGTAAACAATTAAATTTATTATCAATTGTTACCAGTAATAACTTTAAATTATCAACTAGTAAACTGTCTTTTCTTACAATATCACCGAATTTAGCAATAAATTATACTAAAAATGGGCTGCATAAAGATATAACGGGAAAAACCCCTTGAAGTAAATCTTAACTTTAACAAACATCAATAAACATCAACAAAAAGAAAACAACAATAATAGAAAAAGAACCGACATGAGTACTGAGTTCAAGACTAAAACTATTGAGTTCAATGGGAAGAGAAACATCCTTGTTCAGAATGACAATGGTCCTTGTGCTTTATTAGCATTAATTAACACCATTTTATTAACTGTCAATGCTTCAAGTCCACCAGCTGTACATGATTTGGTTGTCTTAGTAAATGGTCATGATGATGTTCAATTAAAAGATTTGACAGATTCGTTGTCTTCTATTCTTATTGCTAACCAACAGTTGTACAATTTACCTCCACATGATATTGAAACTTCATTATCATTATTACCTCGCTTAAATGAAGGGTTAAATATAAATCCTACTTTTGATGGTCATTTTGTTGATACTCCAGAGTTGAGTATATTTAGAAGTTTGAATATTAGTTTATTACATGGTTGGTTAATTGATCCAAGTGATTTTGAGTATCCTGCTGTGATGAAACATAATTCTTATGAAGCTGCACAAAATGTTTTAGTTGAAGCTTATGATATTAAAGAAAAACCAGTTAAAGATAATATTGATCAAGAAATTTTACAAGATGCAGATTCTATCAGGACTTTTTTTGCAAGAACTGCAAGTCAATTAACTGATTATGGATTACAATATTTAAAACAAGTTTTACAACCAAATTCTATTGGAATACTATTTAGAAATGATCATTTTGCTACATTAGTTAAAAATGATACTGATTTATTCTTTTTAGTTACTGATGCTGGGTTTGTTAATAAGAAAGATTTTGTTTGGGAATCATTATTATCAATCACTGGTGCTACAAACTCATTTTTTACTGGTAATTTCCAACCATTATTAGAAGATTCTTCAAATCCATTTACTGATGAAGAAGGTGGTGATTCTCAAGAAGCTAATGATAGAGCTTTAGCTTTAGCAATACAAGAAGAAGAAGATACAAGAGCTGCTGCAAATTTACAAAAAAGTTATCAAAAACCAGAAAAGAAAGATAAAAAAGATAAAAAGGATAAAAAGAGTTTGTCTTCAAAACTAAAAGGTGAATCTTCAGCTGTCAAATCTAAACTGAAGAAAGATAAGAAATGTATTATTATGTGATATATATATCACTACGAAAGTGAATAAATGCTTTAATTTGATAATACATTGATATAAACTTGTAGAACCTATTTTAATCACCCCTTCTCTTTTTGTTATTTGGAGAATCTGTAACATCACGACTATGATCACCTAATGAATCTTTAACGTTTTCCAAAACAAAATTTCTCAAATCTTCTTCAGCATTATCACCTTCAACAATTTCTTTTAATTTTTGTCTTTTAGCATCATCAATGTCTATAGTGATATCATCTTCATTTTGATAAGAATAACTAATTTTTGGACCATCAACTTCATCAGGTTGTGGTAAAGAATCCAAAATGTTTTGAGATTTTTCAGCTTCAGCTTGTTCTTCAGGTTTATAATGACTTAATGAGCGTAAATATTGAACAACTTCAGGAAATTCATCATCTTCTTCAATATAATCAGCCGGTATTAATCCATCATTATTTTTTATCTTCCAATCAGCCTTCAAGTCTACAACCAAATATTTAGCAACTTTGACATCTTCAGTATGATGTAATGGGGTATCACCTTCATTATCTTGGATATTAATATCACCACCTTGATCAATAAGTAATTTTAATAAATTTAAATGACCATAAGAAGCAGCAGCATGAATTGGTGTATAACCATTTGGATCCTTAGAATTTGGTGTAAATTCACCAGATTTAAAGTATTTGTTTACTAAAGCAATATCATTATCAGCAGCAGCCACCCAAATGTTGGAGTCCATCGTTTCTATAAGCTTTTTTTTATATAGTTGTGTATTTAATACTGTCAGGGCAAAAGAAAAAAAAAATTGAGCTTCCATCAACAACTCCAGAACGGGAAATCGAGACATCTTTTTTTTTAATTTCAACAACTCATCAACATCAAAGAAGATCAATAAATTACATATAAATAACCACAACTGGAAACGAAGAGTGATCATGAGTGCTGAAAACAAGACACTTCCGCCTGTTCCACCAACCAATGAAGCAGACGTTAAAGGGTTTGAATGGTGGAGACGTTCAATGCAATATATGACTGGTCTTGGGTTAACTCCAGAAGAAAAAGCTAGATATGAGAATGATCGTAAATATAAGAATCTTGAAAATGATTGTAAGAAATGTTATGAGTATCGTGATTGGGCTATTAATTATTCACCAACTGTTATTTTTATGTTACAACAAATTAAAAAAACTGGATCTGTTGTTAGTGATAAAGATATAATTTGTGATTTTTGTGAAGATTGGAAAGGTGGTGGTTTTCATCCAGATTTAGGGATTTTATTATGTCAAAATAGAATCATGAGTAGATATCATTTGGAAGATACTTTATCTCATGAATTGGTTCATTATTATGATAATTCAAAATTTTTAGTTGATTGGAGTAATTTAAAACATCATGCTTGTTCTGAAATTAGAGCTAGTTCTTTAAGTGGTGAATGTCGTTTGATGAATGAAATGAAGAAAAGAGGGTTTATTAAATTAGGTCAAGGTCATCAAGAATGTGTTAAAAGAAGAGCTGCTTTATCTGTTGCTAATAATCCAAATTGTAAAAATAAGGAAGAAGCTGAAAGAGTTGTTGATGAAGTTTTTGATTCTTGTTTTAATGATACTAGACCTTTTGATGAAATTTATCGTTAGAAGCTACATCAATTTCTTGTATATAATCAATCATTTAAATATAAAAAATTCTAGTATAATTTAAAAAACTAAGTATAATGAGCATGTTAAAGAAGGACCAGCCATAATACCAAACCAAAAAAATGCATTACTTAAAATCTTTCTATTTTTCATGAAATCTGAATTGGTAAAGGCAATTAATGGTAATTGAAACATTTGTAAAGCCATTAAATAAAATCTTAATTTATGAAATAAAACATACATTGCCAATTCATGAATAACTGCACTTAAAATAAAAGTGAATAATGTTGCACCTTTTCTAGATAAATGGAAAGCACTAATGGTACTATGATAAACATGTCTTAATAAAAATCTATGAACTGGAGTATTCCATTTTCTTGAAAATGAATCCCAACTTGTACAATTCCACCAATCTTCATAAAAATCTCTTGAAGCAAATTTTGTTAATTCAGCAATACAATTTAAAATTGCATCCCAAATTAAATAAAATGTTAACATATAAATGATTAAAAATACTGGAATTATATCCAATAGTACAAATGGGAATTCTTTTAATCTATCAATAACAGGTAAATCTCTTAATGCTAAACATTTCATAACAAATGGATACATAAAAGTTTGTGCTAAAACCATAATAATTAAAATAACACCAAAAATTGCAGCTAATTTTTCAAAAACATAACCCCATCTAATTTTTTCAGTTCTTGGATATTCAGTTTGATAAACAACTGTTGGATACATTGAATAATCAAAATAATTTTCGATATTAATATTTGATGGGAAATTTTCACCTTTTGGAAATTGAGATTTTAATTCATAATCACAAAATTTAATAGATTTATTTAATAAAATTTTTGTTTCATCATCAATATCATCATGTTTTTTAATAAAATTTGAAGAAAATTCATATTCATCATAAATTTTCCATAAATAACCATTATAAAAAGAATATGAATGAATTTTCATTAATAAAACACATAAATGTAAAAATAAAAAAATTTTACCAATCCATGGGAATGTTTGATTTCCTTGAAAAATTAAGAAACCAACAAAATAAACAATTTCATAAATTGATATAATTTTCCAACCTGCTCCTTCCCAAGTAATACCTCCAAATTTCTTATTTTTAATAGCCCATTGAATAAAATATACAAAATAAGTAGCCACATACATTGCTAAATCAGTTAAACCAATTGGAACCAAATCAGTAATCATTAAATCAACAATTGCAGATTCAAATCCATATTGACGAATATGATGAATAACAGTTTGAAGAACAAAAAAAAATTCAGCAAGCCAAAAAAGAACCCAAAACCCAGCAAATTCATCATTTCTTGAATGAGTATCTAACAAAGATTCCACAGGAGTAAACTTAATATCACGTAATAAAGAAGTTGGGTTTCCATCTTTAAAACGAAATTTATCATCTTTTGTTAAATGACGTAGATCATAATTTGAAGTTTTCCGTTTAACAGGTTTTGATGGTTCAGCAGTACTTGGAGATGGTTTAGTTTCTGGAGTCAAAGTAATTTCATCTATATTTTCTTCAACAGGAAATACTGGTAACTTTGGACTTTCTAATACTTTTAACTTTCTTGGTGATTCTGGGGATGATTCATATTCATTATCAGAATTTAACCGCTCTCTATGACACTTGTTCAAAGTTTCAATTCTTTCCAAATCAGATAGGTTTTCAGTAGACATGGTATATTTCTATTTCTATGGGTGTATCTTATATCTCTAGTGGTGATCTATCTAAGCTTTTTTGTATCTTTAATTTGTTTGCTATGTGTCAAAAACCAAAAAAAAAAAATAAAACAACAATTAGAATATGGGAATACTAAATGTTATATTAATGTAGATCTGATAGCTGATTTTAATCCTAAGAAACCTTATAAACCTTTTAATAACTTTGCCGCTATTCTTTTTTTAATGCTTATTCCCTAAAACTTTTAGTTGTATTCTATTTAATTAAACAAATTAGACTAAAATGAAAGCAATTAATTGAATGACTGCTTAAACACAAGAGAATATTGTAGTAATCACTGACTAAGTTTGACTTGGTATAATGGATCCGTTACTATGTTATGGAATTACGGTAAAAAGATAGTAACTAGTAATAATCATGATATTTTATACTTTCACTTTATTCGCTCCTGGATATTTAATTGTGGTTCCTTATCCCGAGGACATAATACCGAAAGATTTATAAAACAAGTTCGCGGCCCAATAAAAAATAAAAAGTGTGCGCAAACCAGATCATCGCTGGTTAAATAAAAATTTTAACTCATCGCATATTAAACAGATATTAAAGAATAATAAATATAGAATATAAAAATAATATGTCAAGACCTGAACAACTAGCCCCACCAGAAGTTTTTTATAATGAATCAGAGTCCAAGAAGTATACTTCTTCTACTCGTGTTCAACATATCCAAGCCAAAATGACATTTAGAGCATTAGAACTATTAAATTTAGATGATTATCCACATTTTATGCTTGATATTGGTTGTGGTTCTGGTCTTAGTGGTGAAATTTTAACAGAAGAAGGTCATATGTGGTGTGGTATGGATATTTCAACTTCAATGCTTGCAACTGGTCTTGATCGTGATGTTGAAGGTGATTTATTTTTAGCTGATATGGGTAGTGGTATTCCATTTAGAGCTGGTACTTTTGATGCAGCAATTAGTATTTCAGCTATTCAATGGTTATGTAATGCTGATACTAGTAATAATGATCCAAAAAAAAGATTAATGAGATTTTTTAATACATTATTTGCAAGTTTAAAAAGAGGTGGGAAATTTGTTGGTCAATTTTATCCAATGAATGATGAACAAGTTGATCAAATATTAAGTAGTGCTAAAGTTGCTGGTTTCCAAGGTGGTTTAGTTATTGATGATATTGAAAGTAAAAAAAATAAGAAATATTATTTAGTATTAAGTGCAGGTCAATCAGCTAAACAAATGAATTTGAGTAATGTGACAATGGATGCTCCAGTACAGAAGGAAAATAAGATTGGTAAGAAATTAAAGAAGAAAATGGAAACAAGAAAAGAATATGTTAATAGAAAGAAAGATTTAATGAAGAAAAGAGGGAAACATGTTGCTAATGATTCTAAATTCACAGCAAGAAAGAGAAGACCGAGATTCTAAAAAAAAGAATCAACACTTGTATAAATATAATATCATTTTTAATAGCATGGGCATGGGATAAATAAATTGATTGTAGTTAATATTAGTTTTAAAGATTTATTAGTGCTCAGATTTACCCGTACACCGGCGTAAGTTACAATCCGCAAAAATTTCTTCAGAATGAAAAATCAAGATACATATAAACATTATAATTTAATATAGTGAATATCATACAACAAACCAAATCATGCTACGTACACTAATTCCAAGCAGTAAATGTCTTGTTCGTTTCAGTAGCAATACTGTTAAATCCACTGCTCCAAGTAGCATCACTAAGAGGAAATTGATTCCAGTTTATCCACCAATAGATACTGAAAAAATTGATGTTAAAAAAGCTTTTGAACAAGAACAATTAGAAAAATTGGATCCAACTGGATGGAGACAGAAATTAATTTCTAAGAAAACACCAAATCCTTTACGTGCTGATGATATTGTTCGTGTTACTTATACAACTAGAGAAATTCCAACATTTGTTGGTTTAGTTTTAGGTATTACTAGAAAAGGTATTAATTCCACAATTTTATTAAGAAATCAAATCACTAAACTTGGTGTTGATTTAAGAGTTCCAGTTTTTTCTCCATTAGTTGATAGAATTGATATTATTAAAAGACCACAAAGTTATAGACCAAGAAGTAAACATTATTATATTAAAGGTACTAAACTTGATGTTCCTGATTTAGAAATGGCATTAAAGAAAAAGAAGAAATGAATGATTAGTTATAAATTTAATAGAAAAGTTTTTGTAAATAGCAAATGGATGTACATAAAAAAAAAATTTCATATTAATGAATATTATCAAATTCCGCGTAGTTTGTTGAAAAAATCCCTTCCATCAACATAAACTAAATATAAGCAAAAAAAAAAAATGAATGAACTACGACAAGTTGTTGATGAATATAATGGATTCTTTAAAGAAATTTCTATAATTGATGAGAATTATTTATTGTTAAAAACATTTGAAAATGATAATTTTAAAATTTCATTTACATCAACTGGTTGGTTAATACATAATACTAATGATATTTATGAAACTTTTGAAGCACTTGGATTTTCAATTTCCCCAGAATTTAAACAAAAATTTCATAATTCATTATTTAATAAATTATCAAAACTACAATAAACTATCAAATTTTCTTTTTTTTTGTACTATAAACAAGATAAAATTATATTAGTGATTTCTCATAATCATTACATACATTAATTTGTACTCTATAAAGTTTGAACCCAATCAAAAAAAAAATATACGGAATATAAATCTCTTTTTTTGTTGCTTTTAAATAATTTTTTTTTATTTCATAAAGTAATTGTGTGTTTGTTTGTTTATTTATTCCATACTCTTACCAGAATAAATATTAACTCTCTTTGGTTTCTTTAAAGATTGAGCTTTTTCTTCAGCTTCTCTAGCTTCTTCTTCTTCTAAAATAATCATCCAGTCTTCTTTTTCATCCTTTTTATAATGTTCTGGGTGTGCTTTTTCATCCCATAAGGATAGACCCATGGCACTTAATAACAAGATAACAGTTAAAGATTGAGCATACATACGAGCTTGAACAATTTTTTGAGCTTTAGTCATGATAGGATCTCTATCAACGTAAACCCAAGAACCCCACATAGAAGCAGCCCAAGCACCAACAATAATCTTATATTTATTATTGATAGCCCCTTGAGTGATTTTTTGAGAAAGTGGCAATTTTGACCATTTTTGATATTCTTCTAAAGCTTTATTACCTTCATCTGAAGAATACATTTCACGATCAAAAGCATTAGAAGCTTCTTCAGCCCAAATGGAACAACCTAAAGTTGGAGGGAAAATAAACAAAGCAGTTCTTAAAGACCATGGTAAATTTTGTGGGAACCCTGGGAATTTACGACCAGCATACTTAAAGATACCAGCGGTAACAAGTAAACCAACAGCAGTACCTTTAGCACAACCTATAGCGGTAGCCCATCTATGAGCACTTAATTCTTCTTCAGTAACGATTTTCATTGTTCAACTAATTTGTATGTATAAATATCTATTGTTTCTATGTAGTTTCTCTTTGAAACTTCATGGTGGAAATGATCTTTTTATAGGGATTAGGGATTTTAATATGAGGGATGTTGCGCGTACCAAAAGTTCAAAGGCCGGTATGGAAATATAGAGAATTATATAGTGAATTTAAAAGAATTAAAAGGGAAATGAACAGAATCATGATGATTGGTGGAAAGAATCAATGAAAATTTAGAATTGTTAAAGTTTTGGTTTTTTATGTATTTTTTATGTGTATTTTTAACAATTTTCATATTTTCGCCTTACATAGTAATCCACACCCAGTAGCTAGCCAATAAAAGAAAAGAAACTGATATATCCAAGGATCAACATTAAATAGTAAGAAGCTGAGTTTATTTTACTTAAGAGGATAAAAGGAGATGAGCAGAAGGCAAAAGCTTCAAATGTACACAACAGCATAGGCAGGGTGTGAAGTGTGAAACATCAGGATGAGATGTACCTGGTGCCTGGTGCTGTAATGGGCAATCTTTTCTTTTCTAGTAACTCACAGAGTGTGACTGTAACAGTACGCATAAATTACACCCATAAATGAAATATAATTAGTTTAATTAGTGTTTGAATTTTAACTATACTTTAAACTTTATTCCATCACTTATTTTACTTTATTAATTTATCAACTATGGCTATTTGTGTCAATTGGTATTAAGGACTTAAGAAAAACAATATTTAACGCAGTTCTGCGATTCCAAGATCAAAAAATTGAATAGATGAAATAGATACAATGCACATTTACATCACTCAGGTATATAAGAGATCTTCATAATCTTAAAAGATCAATAGTTTTCACCTGTTGATCCTCAAAACCTCAATCTATTCAAAACTTTCTAGTGGCTCAGATGAAGTTGGTCGACGATGCGTGAAAAATTTCGAGTATTAATTCTTATTAATACGCACCTCCACATATTATATAAAAACTCAACAACAACAGCATTTAAACTATTGAATTTAATATCAAATAAAATTAACAATGTCTACTTTCACTCCAATTCCAGAAGCAATCGAAGCATATAGTAATTAAGAATTTTTTTTTTCACCCAATGTTATCAAAAACTAACAAAATTTCTTTTAGAGAATGGTGAATTCTTAATAGTAATGGACGATGAAGATCGTGAAAATGAAGGTGATTTAATCATTGCTGCTCAACATACCACTCAAGAAAAAATGGCCTTCTTAGTTCGTCATTCTTCTGGTTATGTTTGTGTCCCATTATCAACAGAACGTGCTGATACTTTACAATTACCTTTATTAATGGAAAAAAATGATGATAGACATGGTACTGCCTATACAATCACTGTTGATTATAGAGATGGTACTACCACTGGTATTTCTGCTCATGATCGTGCTTTAACTGCTAGAAAATTGGCTGATCCAAACTCAACTAATCAAAGTTTTATGAAACCTGGTCATGTGTGCCCATTAAGAGCTGTTCCTGGGTTATTAAAAAATAGAAGAGGTCATACAGAAGCTTCTGTTCATTTATGTGAATTGGCTGGTTTAGAACCTGCAGCCACTATTTGTGAATTGGTTAGAGATGAAGATGGTTTAATGATGAGATTAGATGATTGTGTCAAATTTAGTAAGGATCATGATATTAAAATCATAACTATTGAACAATTAGTTAAATACATTGATTCTCAAAATTAAATAGATTTATTATCAATTTAACTATCTATACATATATAATATATATATATGATATAATATAAAAAAAAAACTATTTCTTTTCTTTCTTTTCTTTTGGTTTAACTGGAACTAAACGTTCTTTAGTACCACCAGATAATTTATGTGGTTTCATAAATTTATCTAAAACTTCATCATTAACTTTATCTCTTCTTTCTTGGAACGCAACAACAAATTTAGTAATTTCTTCAATAGTAATTTTCTTTAATTCACCAGATAATAAATCACCCTTTTTATAAGAATCATAAATTTCTTTTAATTTATCATCATCATCCAAAAAGAAACTTAGATATTGATAAGAAACATCAACATCTGGATCACCACCTAATCTTCTATGATCTTCAACAGAAGTTTGACCACCTGAAAATGCATATTTATTAATTTTTTTAGTAATTTGTTTTGGTGTATCATCCAAAAAAATTGCAGAATTTTCATCAGATGCACTCATCTTTGTAGTTGAACCTTGTAAAGCTGGGAAAAATCTTGAATGAATTAAAGAAGGTTTAGAAAATTTTAATTTATCTGCAACATCACGACAAACTCTAAAATATGGATCTTGATCAATTGCACATGGAATTAAACATGGAGTTTTTGGTGGTAAACCCAAAACATCTGGGAATGATGATGGAAATGCTGTAGCAATTTGAATTGAAGCAAAATGAACTTTACCAATACAATCAGTATCTGTAAAACCAAAAACAGCTTTAGCAGTTGTAGTTGTAATTTGTCTTGAAGTTCTAACAACATTTTCATAAAATGCACCATTCATATAATCTAAATCACTAAAAATAAAAGTCTTTTCTGGATCAAATCCAACAGAAATAATATCTTTAGCATTTTCTTTAGCAAATTTTTTAACATCAGAAATTGTTAATTTTGGTTTAAATAAAAATTTTTCATCATCAGTTAATTCAATAACTAATGGAACATCAAAAACTTCTTGTAACCATTTTGTAAATAAAAATGGAACTAAATGACCTAAATGCATACAACCAGAACTTGGTCCACGACCAGTATATAAAAAAAATGGTTTCCCTTGTTCATATAAATCTAAAATTTTACCAAAATCACGTTCACTGAAAAAATAACCTTTTCTTAAAAAATGATGTGGTTGATGACCTGTAACATCAGTAAATCTTTTTAAAGTTTCTTCAGAAATTGGTCTTGTACCAAATTGTTTAATTAATTTTTCATAATCAATAATTTGAGCTTTACCATCAACAACTGCACCTTCAACTTCCCATGGTGTAACTTTTTGTTCTAATGACAAGTTTTCTGTCTTGGAAGTAATTTCTTCACTCATTTTTTAAATTGTAATCCAGAGTTCAATAATTTGATATTATATTAATCTTTTTTTTTATCGTCCATGTTTTAGATTTTTTACATCAACAACTTTTTAGTAGAATTACATAAGAAATTACTACACAAAACATTATTGGTATGGGACACATCATAATAAATGGATAACTATTCTTCTTTTTGTGTAGAATCTTTAGAACTCAATTTTAATGATGTATATGGAAATGCTTCGATTGGTAATGACAGTGGTCGGAATCTCCTAGTAGGAGTTGAATTATTATCTCGTCTTGTTGGAATTGGAACGCTTTTAGTAGGTGAAGGTGTAGTTTGAATATCTTTATCATTATTACCTTTTTCCAAACAATTATTACACCAACCCAACATATGATACATATCACTAACTTTATTCCATGTACTTCTGCGATGTTCTCGATTTTCTGTATGATCATCATTCCCATCAACAGTAGTTTCAACAGTTGTTAAATTCAGATTCAAATTTGTATTTATACTAATTTCCAAGTTATTCAGGTTCAGAGTCAGTGTTTGATGATGATTATGAAGTGAAAATCTTGTAAATATGGAACGATAAGGTATAGGTTCAGATTCATTAGGAATTGGTGGAGGTGGTGATGAACTGTTTAATGCGTCTGGTAATACTGGAAATCCTTCATGTTGAGTCTCTTCAAATTGTATAACTTGTTCTATTGGTTCAGCAATAAAAGAAGAACTTGTTTCGTAGTTATAATCATCTGTATGTGGATCCAATTCAAATTGTAATTCAGCATTTATCTCTTCAGATGTATTAAGATCATCATCATTAATAACATCAACAATAGGAAGACTACTATTTATCATGTTATTTGTATTGTTATCATTATCATTATCATTAAATTCATTTGATTCAACCAACCTTTCATTATCACTTCTTTGTTCATCTATTCTGTTATTAACTTGATTAACATGGTCTTGTAGCTCGTGGTTTTGTAATTCATCTTCTTCATCCTCTGAATTCAAATATCTTCCTCTTAATCTTCTTGAAGCCCTTCTACCAGCACTTGAATCATCTCTATTCGCATCTCTTCTTCCCAAATCTCTAAACCTCAGTCGACCACGGTCAAAGGCATCTACCAATTGTCTAGTTCTTATATGTATAGCTGCATTAGTAGTAGTTATAGTATTAAATATCTCTGAATCTTCCAGATAATCAACTTCATCACTAGGAAGTTTAAGTGCAGAATTTCTTCCAGACTGTTGATTCAATTCATTTATATTTAAAAAATGATTTGACATTGTACTATTGTTTGTATTTGTGATAATTGGCATGTCAATTGTAATAAGGTCAGAATTATACAGTTGAATATCTTTTTTTTGCCTATATGTTCTTGTAAATCTGCGGAATCTTTGTTTAAATTTTGACCTTAAAGTTATTGTTCGTACTTTTGATTCCATAATTTTACTTTGTTTTTCTTCATCATATAAGGAAGGTTCAGCAGGTTCAATAGGTCTTCCAGAAACCGGATATGGTCTTAAATCAACAATTGGATGGTGAATATTATTACAACCACCATTTTGAGTAACAGTGGCTGATTTTAAAGATTGTAGTTGGATCTTTTCAGTATTTATACTGTGTGCAATTAAAGATCCAGATGTGGAGTATAAAGTCATTGATTTTTCTTCACTAGAATATGAATCTTTTGGAGTATTTGAATTTCTCTCTTTCTTGTTAATCTGAATTTCATAATCAACAGAATCATTAGTAAACTTATCCAATTCCAGAGAAGTTGGGATTTTAAATTGTTTATTCAAACCAGAAACATTTATTGTATTATCATTGAAATCAAATTCATCACACAAAGCAGCAATGGGTGTTGATGTTGATGCTTGCAGTTGAGGCCCAGGTTCAGGTTCATGTTCAGGTTCAATTTGTGACGGTACTAATAATTGTTCTTCATCATCCCTAACCCTGGTTGTCTTTCCAGAAGTACACCATGCTATTCGTGAAATGATTCTATGATGAGTTGAACCAGTATGATAGACACTTTGTATGGTTTTAGATTGACTAATACTTTCATCATTTGTATTATTTCCTTTCAAAAATGTATATAACCAGGAATGTTTATAAGGATGTTGATCTAAATCAGGATTTAAATCACTTGATTCACTATTTGTTGGAAATGATTCTGAACTAGTGTTTGTGATCACATTTGGAATGGAATTTGATTGTTGTTGTAAATTGCTAGAAGTACAAGTAGTTGTATCAGTGAATATAACACCACTAGCAACCATAGGATGTGTAATACGTAATGGTGATACTGGTGTTTCACTGGGAGTGGATATATTGTTTAATAAACTTGAATGTTGAATATCAACATCAGTATCGGTATTAAAAACACTTGATATAGCATTATCATTATTGGATGTTGAGTAATCATAGTCATCATTATCATTATTATCACTAAAAATATCTTCTAAGCCAATATTGATTTTCGTTAACTTAGTATTTATGGGAATCATAGCGCATGACTAGTATTGAATAGCGTATTTGGGATCTATTGAAAGCTCAGCTGTGGAAGGTATAAAAACAACAAAAGAGACACCAGAAACCTAATAGATGTATTACAACAAGCATCATGAGGACATCAAAGTAGTAAATTCCAAAAACATTTCAAATATTACCGATCTTGACACAAAAACGTTGTTATGAAATAGTTGTAAAATGAGCCATATTGACCAGACAACTGAAAAAAAAATAAATAAAAACAATTAAAACTTAGAAATGTATGAACATAGTAATCACTTTATTTCTTCTTTGAAATCATAATATCATCGCTTTCAATTTCACTTCTTTCTATTTTAAGTGTAATTTAATTATTCGAGGCTGTAGTTTGAAATCATAACAAACCAAAACAAAAATAAAAAGTTGAACAGAACAACAACAGAACAACAACAGAACAACAACAACAAAAGTGAAATAAAAAAAGGGAACAATAGCTTGAAAATAACAATAGAATCAAATTATAAACATCAGTTTGTCAATCATTTCAAGAAAATAATCACTACAAGAATTTATTTACATTGATTATTATTCTCAACATTTTCCCCTACAAGCTCAAGGAGAAAACAAAACTGAAATTAGTGCAACAATATCATTAATTCTATTAAAAATTTACTGGATTTATACTAGAGTATCTTCATAAGTAGTATAATCTTTCCTAACTACTTCAGAAACTTATTTTTGGCTCAATTATATCCACAAATTGTTTTCAAGTTCTGATACTATCAATTGCTTTTTTTTTATCATACATCTTCACACATACTATACTTTCAATCAAGAATTGAACACACACAAGATTTCAAAATAAGTATACACACACCTTCGGTAATAAAGTTCATGAAAGATAATTAAGATCCACAAATTTTAATATTTTTTAAACTGAATTTTCATTTCTTTCCTTTTTTTTTAATTATCCATATTGTGTTATTTAACACCCCTTGCAAATTCATAACAAAACATTATGGCATATAACAACAGACAAGAAGGTAATAGTTTTAGTTTCGAGCACAATACTCCTCAAAGTGCGGATACTGCTTCCATGTACTCTTTGCCCAGTGAGACAGATGAGTTCCCAATTAATAATAATTCCCCTTACACCCCAAATCATAGAACTTTGGATCCAAATGCAATTAACAATACACCTGATGCTACTCCAAATGGTATCAATTTAAATTTGTATGAATTAGCTACACATATCTCAAGTCATAGTGGTGATGAACGTTTTAGTGATTCAATTCAAACTGTACCAACAACTCCAGTTACAACTTTCCAAGAACAACCAAATCATATAATGAGAGCTTTAACATCATCAAATTTAGTTCTGAATGAACAAATTGGAACTGATGATAGTTTAGATTCTTTACCTGAAGTTGATACAACTAATAGTGCTCATTACATACCAAGTAATTTAAGTCAATATCACAATGAAAACATTGATAATAGTGATGAATCAGATAATGAATATGATAATCAAGCTGTAGTAGACGCTGGCGATTTGGACTCAGAAGATTCAGATTCAGATTTTGAAGTTAAAGATACACAACATCCAGATGATGGAATTCAATCACAACAATTGCAACCATCCAAACATGCTCATAAAGAATCTGAATGGGATAGAAAAGGTGCTGCACAAATTGTTAAAACTCAAAAAAATCTTGAAACTGGTGAAAATGAACAAGTTTTAATTAGAAGAACAGTTAAAGATTTTAAGTTTGGGAAAAGTTTAGGTGAAGGTTCATATTCAACTGTTGTTTTAGCTACTGATAAAAATACCAATAGACGTTTTGCTGTTAAAGTTTTGGATAAAAGACATATCATTAAACAGAAAAAAGTTAAATATGTTAACATTGAAAAAAATACTTTAAACCGTTTAGGGAAAAGAAATGGTATCATTCATTTATTTTTCACTTTCCAAGATGAAGCTAGTTTATATTTTGTTCTTGATTATGCTTCAAATGGTGAATTGTTAAGTTTAATAACCAAATATGGTACTTTGAATGAAGATACAACAAGATATTATGGTGCTCAGATATTAGATGCTACAAAATATATGCATGATAATGGTATTATTCATAGAGATTTGAAACCTGAAAATATTTTATTAGATGATGATATGAAAATCCAAATCACTGATTTTGGTACTGCTAAAATGCTTGAGAAAAATCCTTCAACTGGTAAATATCCTGATGATACAAGAGCTAAATCTTTTGTTGGTACTGCTGAATATGTTTCCCCAGAATTGTTGAATGAAAAAGTTTCTGGTAAACCTTCTGATATTTGGTCTTTTGGTTGTATCCTTTATCAAATGATTGCTGGTAAACCTCCATTTAAAGCTACTAATGAATATTTAACTTTTGAAAAAATTATTAAATTACAATACGCTTTTACTGCTGGGTTTCCAATGAGTGCCAGAGATTTAATTAAAAGAATCTTAACAAGAGCTCCAGAAGATCGTTTAACAATTAAACAAATTCAAAATCATCATTTCTTCCAATCTATTAATTTTAATGATCCAAACCAATTATGGGGTAAACCTCCTCCAACTCCTGGTCCATATAAAATTTCTGCAAAGGCAATGTTACCAGTCCCAGGTCTAGATACTACAAAACAGAAAATAACTGTTACACTGCCTCCAAAAAGAACAGTTTCATCACCTGCTGCTGATCAAAATAGAACTTCTATTACTAGCTCACCACAAGTTCATAATAATGCTTCCTCATCTTCTGTTAATACAAATCCATCAGAAAAATCACAAGCTGATACTGAACCTCATCAATTGACTGCAAGTGAACAAATGGTACTCAAGGCTAAAGCTACTGTTGCTGCCAGAAAACAAAAGCAACAACAACAGCAACTACAACAACAGCGTGCTTTGCAAAAAAATCAAATAAGAGGTGCAAGTGCTGCAAGTGCTGCCACTGCTGCTACTGCTGCCTTAGCACGCCAACCAAATGATATCATAAAGTCCCATAATGATAGAAAAGAAGAACTCAGGGAAAAGAAAGAAGCTAATAGAACTGTTTCAACTCCATCAATTTCACAATCTCCATCTTTTTCCATATCTGCGTTGTCTTCTCCATATGTTCCTTCATCTGCTGATACTTCTTCCTCAAGTGCTAGTAATTTGGCTTCCACATCCAATTCAAATATCCCAAGAAAGAAACCAGTTTCAAGATCTTCTTCAGGCAAAACACAATCAGTTGGACCAATGACCAAGTTAGATTTAGAATTTGTCGATTATTTAAAAAATGTTGATGAACGTGTTTTAAAGAAAGAAAATGTTACAACATACATGACAAGTGTTGATGTTTTGGAAAGAAAATATAAAGGTAGACTTGTTGATGCACCGTTGGGTAGTAACAAGAACTCAAGTTCCTCTTTGTTGCATCATGTTGCTAATGGTTCTGTTAGAGGATTAAGAGGATTAGATGCTTTGAATCAAGAAAGTGAAGCCAATGTTGTAAAAACTTATAATACTAATTTAGAACAGGATGAAGATGCTAACTCTCATAAATCAAGATTAAGAAAATTCTTTAGTCAAGGATTACATCAAGAACAAGAAAAAAAGAATAGAACGTTAGTTTGTACAAATGATGGTCGTGCTTTAATTTTTGGACATGATGCTAATAGTGAAGAATTGACTTTAAGAACAGAAATTGATTTATCTCATCCAGTGATTAAAGTTAAAGAATTGATCACTGATAATATTAGAACTCCAGGTGCTGTGAATTCAGCATCTTCATTCTTTGTTATTCAATCCTATAACAATGCCTTTGTTTTTGAAACCTCTTTATCTGAAGTCAAGTCATGGACTAAAATTCTATATAAGGCTAGACTATCTCATTTAGATAAAGTCACTAAAAAGAAAATCGAAGAAGATCCGTCTGGTGATGCAGGTACTGTTTTAGGCACTGATGCTGCTAAAAGTGCTGCTGCTCTTGCTACAATTCATTCTCCAGATCAGGAGCATGAGTCCCCACAACTAAAGTCACCAGTTAATTTATCTTCACCAACTTTTGGTCAAAGATCAAGCATTGAAGAAGTTTCTCTAAATTCTGTTTCACGTCCAACTAGCAAACCAAAATCCAAACCTTCTATGTCCTCTGTTAGACCAGTTACTATAACATCTCCACAAACTCATACAAAAACATCATTCTCTCCACGTTCTCATAAACATCATGAAGGTTTGTTTAATGATATCGTAAATGCAAAAGAAGCTAGTCACAGGAAGAGCTCTCATGGATCAGAAGTTCCAAACCAAACTAACAGTTTAACAAATGGGTTATCAAACAGATCTTCAAAATCTAAAAACCCTTTGGTTGCAGCGGCTACAGCAGCTATTTCTGCATCGAGATCTACTACTTCAATTTCTTCAACAAGACACAGCAGTAACAGCAGCAATAGTGGTCGTGATGAAGAAGCCCCAAAAAGAATCACTGGTATGAATTCAAGATTATTGGCTAGAAGTCAAAGAAAGAGATAATGACTTTTGGTTTTTGCCTTTTAATTATAAATGTACAATATTTTTTTGTTTTGTTTTTAAAAAACATCATTTCGTAGTTTTTCTTATCAGTTAACATTAAAACCCTAATATTACTTGCCCTAATGATAGATCTACTTTTTTGAGTGGTGTCCAGATGTTACAACAAATATGTGACTGTTTTTTTAATTTTCAAATCAAATTTTGTTGCACCAACCAGGAACTCAAGTTTGGTAAACATCAACAAAAGTGAAAAATTAACAATGTTAATGTGAAGCCACTAATAGAGTGTTGAAAGGACAGCAAAAAAAGTATAACCAAAATGGCTAAATTCATTAAATCAGGTAAAGTTGCTATTGTTGTGAGAGGTCGTTACGCCGGTAAGAAGGTCGTTATTGTCAAATCTCACGATGAAGGTTCCAAGTCTCACAAATTTGGCCATGCCATTGTTGCTGGTGTTGAAAGATACCCAACCAAGGTCACTAAGAAGTCCAGTGCTAAGAAGGCTAAGAACGCTGGTAAAGTGAAACCATTCGTCAAGGTTATCAACTACAACCACTTGTTGCCAACTCGTTACACTTTGGATGTTGAAGACTTCAAATCTTCTTTGACTACTGAAACTTTCAGCGAAGTTTCTCAACGTGAAGAAGCTAAGAAGGTTGTTAAGAAGGCTTTCGAAGAAAAATACCAAGCTGGTAAGAACAAATGGTTCTTCACTAAGTTGAACTTCTAAGTAGTTAGAATTTTAATGTGTTAGTCGTGGAGGAGGAAGGATGAAGGACGAGACTCTATAGAGAATTTTTTAATTAAAAAAGTTGTGAAAGTTTCACCAACATCAATTTGTGCATTAATGATCAACGTTATGTTTTATTTTTTTATCTTTTGTGTGTTAATTTTTCGCTTTATTATCTTGGATTACATCCCTACTCTTTTATGATCGCAAGAAAGTTCAATTTTTAGTAAAGATTTATTTGTTAAAAAAGTTAAGATTATGAATTCGAAGAAGTGTTATTATATTTGAGATATTCTACTGGAGAGGAGGAGGGTGTTTAAGATGAATTGAATCTTTGTTCTTTTAAATATTAATTTTTAAGTTCATTGTTCAATCTCTTAGTTTGTTAGATTAATTGTGCTACTATTATATGGGTTATTTTGGTTTTTAGAAGCAATTGTGTATATAATAATAATGTTATATACCTTTTAAAACTATATGAATGTAGGTTGGTGTTTTCTTGTTAAAAATGACTGTTGTATTGCGGGTTTCACTTGTTCAAAGAATTGAAACCTTGAATTATAGATATCTGCGTGATAACTTTTCAATGTTGTAAGAACATCGGACGAGTAGGGTTCCCAATGGAATTCAGTATTATAATCCTCAACATTCAAAAACTCATAAATTGCGTACTTCAACAGATCCTAGTGTATTTTATTGCAAATTACTCCACGCATGCAACCATAAGTT
Source organism: Liangdongia dryadoides (assembly GCA_030579655.1). Classification (NCBI taxonomy): domain Eukaryota; kingdom Fungi; phylum Ascomycota; class Saccharomycetes; order Phaffomycetales; family Wickerhamomycetaceae; genus Liangdongia; species Liangdongia dryadoides. The sequence goes on from JAKTRJ010000013.1 coordinate 114,706, forward strand.
ATGCGCATTTTAGTAACGAAAATATAACTAAACTCAACCTGTATTTAAATGCGGCAAATAGCATTGTTTAATTGCCTAACGATACATCAATATTATTTATGACAAACAACAAAGTTCAAAGAACAAGCTCAGTAATTACTTGAAATATTTGATTACTATTAATAATATGCATGTTATTAACAATAGAGCAGTAGCTAGATGTACTTAGATTAATTGCAACGGTCGGTAATCCGAGAGAGGATATTGGACTGTTAGACACCAAAGTTTATGAATAAAGTTTATGAATAATAAGAGCTGATCAGACATGTCTGACACCCATTCAGACACCTCTACTTTCAACCGAACCACTTTTAGTACTCATGCCGGTGATGTAATAATATTGTTGGGCTTGACAAAGCTTCAAATACTAGTTTCCAGCGTATAAATGTATCTACACAATGCTAGTTGTAAGAATCTATTGTAAGTTGACACACCTTTCAACCTGAAGGTTGTCTAACCATTAATTCCCATTATTTTATTGAGCTGTCAATTGAGTAACCTCCGCAATTTTTATAAAATGCATTTTAAACGGCCGAACCTTCAAATTTATTAATTATGCAGGTTCCATGGCATATCGTAGTTAATGCTGTTACTACACGTATTAAATTACTTTCAAATGTGCTTTCCAAGTTGAGGTTCAACATTTTCATAAAAAACAATTTTTATATAAATCAATGGTGTGACTCCAAACAATCGTAACCCCATGTGAAGGTATGTTGCGAGCCTCCTTTGGGATGTAGCTTGCTCTCACTTGTTTGCTTTGAAACCCTTAATTTCTAATGATTGGACACCTTTAATTCTGAGAAGATTGGAAGCAGTGATGTTTCAAGAGCCATTAAGAAGAGTCATTTAGCAAATTTAAATTGTAGAGTATAGTTGAATTGACCAGCAACTCAATGGGAGCTTTGCTTCGGCCCTAAACAATTCCAGACAGAAACCGTTGTTAAAACCGTTGAGAAAAACCGTTGAAAAAAAAAAAAAAATAAGATTGCCGTTGGAGAGAAGTTTCTATTCAGGGGGTGTGCATGAAAGCTGTCATTTATAAAACAAACAACAAAAGTAAAATTTATGAGTCGATTATTGTAGGGGGCTCTTAAAGTTTTAGGTAACCAAAATATAAACTACATTCCCTATATATTAAATATGCCGTTATATTAAATGACTAGTGTTGTGAGATATGTTCAGAATACTGTTAGTTGTAATATCGTTAGTTGTTTTGAACTTGCTGTCATCTTAAAAATATAAATCCGCGTTTCATGGCGTGAAGATCTCAACGGTTTTTAGACTTGCACTGGCCCGTTAGCAAGGGTAAGTCTGGGAAGTTGTGCCAATTTGATTTTAGCACCGGATGACTTGATGTGACGGTTCACTCTTACTTTGATCAGGAGTAAAAGGAAGTTAAGAACTACAGTATTGTTAATATACGATGTATAAACATATCAACACTAGAACCACTTAATTGAAGTAGAAAGCGAAGGAATAACACTGAACTGTGTCGATTAATTTGATAGATTGTATGTGTGTAGTGAAACGAACAAATAGTAATACTCATTGAGTCTAATTGTTAATGCACCATGCCTTCATGCTAGACATCATGGAAGCCATAAGTAAAAAACACATCTAAAAGTATGCGGGTGTAGTGTGTGGTTGTTAAAAATTCTTTAAAAGTCTACATTACGATTTATATTGTTCCCCAATTACATTCACAAGTTGTTTGATTAACGAAGGTGTAAGTAAAATTTGTAAAAATAAAAACCAACACCTCCTTTGACCTTAGTGTTAGCAAATCACTACCCAATTCCATTTACTTAGACACAACACCATAGTTTACCAGAAGAATTTATCTTCTTTAACAATTCTTGGTGTTCACAATTTTTTTTTTTGGTTTGGGCTGGCATTCTGTCCTGCCCTAAAAGTTTGAACAAATTTCTGAATTCAAACCGCTTCACAAATACCGTTGTTAACAAAACACGAGAAATAACACATAGCGTTTGGAATCAGATTGTAAGAGAAAGTGAAGTGAGAACTTAACTCTTACCAGCTATAATAGTTTTGCCCTTTTAGAATTTATAGTCCTTTACACCTGCCACTGTTTGAACTCTGTTTTAATACTTCTCACATTGACAACAACCCCATCAAATATAATCAACAAGAATATCAACATTAATCAACAAACTATACAAGTTAAAAGAATCACAAATTTGTTACCTTTAGTTGTTTAATTGATTTAGATAGAATGAGTTCACATAGTGACACTGTACATGACTTGCCGCTAGTTGGACATATCTTTAAAAAGATTGCAACACTATTACCAGTGGAAACTGGGTTGCCAGCGTCTGAAGTGGAAACAGATCCAGTATTTCTTAATGCAAGAAGAGCTCTTATTAACATTTCATCCGGACCCTCAATGTTTGATGATGTGTTGAAGTATGGTATTTTACTTTTGGATGATATGAATAGAAAAGATAACTACCTTGTTTTAAAGGAACGTTCTGTCAAAAGTTTATCATCTATTTTAGTTATCTTAAGGTTATTAGCAGATTTATCTAAAGTTCATTGGGATGCTAGAGAACCAAATCAAAGAAAGCAAAGTATTGATTCAAATAGTTCATCTTCCTCAACAAATTCTTCCAATGATATAGGTGTTGCAGGTTCCAAAATTGATTACCATACTGTTCCACCACAACCGTTAGATGTGAATGTTTCTAATAGGGCGATTTCCCTTACTACAAAGCTAAAATCTACCCAAGCTATTGTTCAAGAATTAGCATCAATTAATGGTAAATCAAATAAAGGGATGATTTCTTCATCATCAGTGGAAAACATTAACATACGTTTACTAATAGATGAAATTGATTCAAATTGTGAAGCATTAATGAGATTCTTGGCAGCTGCAAATCCAGATGTTTATTTTAATTTTACTGTTGCCAAGTTGAATGTTTTAAAACATAATATTTCCAATGAACATGAATTTGTCCCATATTTGGAATTATATTCTGCAATTTATTTAACTGAGAAGTTTTTATTGGAATATTTAGCACATTTAAGAGGTCTTCTTAGTGCCATGAAGAAGGTCGCTTACCGTCAGTTGCTTTTATCCTTTTTTATGAAGGCCGTCAAGATCTGGATTTATGCAAGACCACAAGAATATTTGAACTGTACCAATCCATCATCCAAGGCATCTATTGAAGCTGAAGAATTGTTTGATGAAATATGTTCTTCCCTGGATGTTTCTTCAAGTAAAATGTCTACAAATTCGTCATCTGCCACTCAATTCAGAAGCTCATATAGATTTTTAGCTTTACTATTAACACTTTATCCAAAGGCATTTGAAGATTATATGAACCAAGAATTAAAGACACAAAATAATGCATTACAAAAAATTAAAAAATTTGGGAGTTCACCAAACAAGAAACAGAAACTTTTAACTACAATTATCAAAACTTTGGATCAGCCCGCAAAAGATTCTTCTGAAAATACATCTATATTAGAGTCATTGGATTTCATTGTTTGTATTGCTAATATTGCCTCTTGCATCTACAGTTATGATCCCTCTGCTGCAATTGTTCAATTTTCATTAGCACACTCCAGTCTTGTTACAAGAGCCTTGGTCCCAATTTCATCTTCAAAATCATCTCCATTGTTTTATCACATCAGCCAATCTGAGATACAAATGGTCAATGAATTGCGATTGGAATATTATTCTAGTTTGTGTGTATTGGCACCACCAGCCATCATACCTCAAATCACAACTATATTAAATGATGAAAGTGCTGATTTAGAAGCTTTGAAATTGACCAGTTCTGTTTTAAAAGCATTTGCATACACAGTGAATCCTAAAACAACAAATAAAAAAGAATTAGAAACAATTTTTCCATCATTGAAAAGAGTTATGGTGAGAATGTGTAGACTAATTGAACAACACTCTGACACTATTTCATTTGAAGATGATGACGCTTTATCAACATTAAGAAGAACAATATCACATAATTCTACTGGTACAGATTCTCGTCCATACATCGCTGCTAAGACTCAAATAACTGATTCTAAGAACTCATCTGCTAGTCATCTGTCTGATCAGACAAAATCATCAGCCTCATCAGTCACACCAAGGTCAGAAAAATTCAAAGATTCAACAAAGAGTTTATTAAATAGATATCACCATTCATCTACACCAACTCAAGGCACACATTCACAACAACATTCACAAGCTTTTCCAACGTCATCACAACAAACACCATTATCTCCACTTTCTGTTACTTCACCTGAACTGAATTCATATAAAATGAATTCTGAAATGCACATACAATTGGGACTTGCTAGAGAAATCTTAGCAAACTCTTTTGAAATCTTTAAAAAATATCCTCAATCATACTTTTACGTATACACCTCTAGAGAGACGAATTTTGAACACAAAGCGGCCCAAATGCAACAAGTTTCCAATCTGACTTTAGAACCATTATATTGCTCGTTAGTTGACTCTAATCATAGACTTGTTCAATCTGCGACATCATTCTTGACAAGCTTTAGCAGCGTGACAGATATTCCAAATGATTTTGATGCTATGATGAGTAGCTATACTGGTGCTGCACTAATGATTGGTTATTTGACTAAAGCGTTAATAGATTCTTCATCAACAAATCCACGCAGAAAAGGGACAGTTGGTTTTTTTGTGAGATTGATGGAATACAGAGTAAAACTAAATACAATTTTGGAACCACATGATAATTTTGAAACAGTAAAGAACCTGGAACAACCATTTTATGCTGACGTGGTATGTTTGGTCAATCAAGCTTTATTAATTTGTTTATGTTCCCCAGACTCTGATACATATAGTTTATTAAAAAGGGGCTACAGAGCTCTAGTTAAAGAATTGGAATATAATGGTGTTAGAAATGATTTAGAAAGCCGCTACTATAATCATGAGTTTATTAACATAATAATTAATGATAACAAGGTAACTACTGGAACTGTTGCTCTTCAAAAAAATGTTCGAAAGTTTTTTTTAAAGATTGATACACCCGATTTATCAGTATTAAAGGTTTGGTTGAGAATCTATCAAAGATGGCTTCAATTTGCATTGTCAGATTATGATGTAATGACACAAGCTGAGTTAGCTGAGTTTAGAAATTTTGCTGGATTCTTGGCTGCTACTTCAGGTGTCTTTTTAGGTGAACCATATTCTACTCCAGAGTTTACACCAGAAATTAAAGAAGATATCTCTGAAAAAATTGATATTTTTATCAAGAAGCAATTGGGTTTATTATGGCAAGATAGTTTAGTGACTAGAGAAAATGCCAAAGAAATTCTAGCTTCAGAAACTAACCCAAAAACTTATGTTAAAGTTGTCAAAGCTTCGACAGCTATAGTTGAGGACTTTAACGCAAGGCTTGCGACTTTACAAGAAAGAGATTTTACTGTTATGGAACATGTCATATCTTTGTTCAAAGCAGTTCTTAATAATGCTTCATCTTTAACAATTTTTACTGTTTCTTGCGAGCTTCTTGATGATGCATTGTTATTGGCAAACATGATTAATTCCATACCTAAAGTTAATGTTCAAATTTTAAAACTGAGAATAAGAATGTCTTCCTTTTTCTACTTGATAGAATCACATTCTGATGATTTAGTTATCAAGAGTGCTTATAAATTAAGAAACAAGTTTTTGAGATATGTCTTTAGTTGGTTTGACGACGCTATATCTTACGATTGCGATTGTACTGACCAGTCTCATCATCATGAACATGGAAAAAACGGTTTTGGTGGTGCAAAAGATTTAGAATATTTATATATTGATATTGCTATTGAAAGTGTTAAAGCCCTTTCTTTGGTTTTAGATGAATTAGAACTTCAAGCTTCCCAAGTTATGAATGAGAAAGAACTGAAAGTTTCGAAGGCAAATCTATTCAGTATCTATTTCAGCACATTTTTAAAGGCTTTGGAAAGATACAGCAATCCTGATAGATTAAACATCTCAATCAGACATAAAGCATCCGTTGTTTCTGAATACATCATTACATGTTTGACCAATTTGTTAAAATCTAATGTTGATGTGGGGTTACAATATGCCGTGCCGATTGGTTATCATCCAAACTCTGCGATCAGAAAATCGTTCTTGAAAGTGTTTATCAGTATTGTGGACACATACAAGGTGAATAAAGATGATAAGAGTACCAAGGAAGATTACATTAATATTTTGATGACTTTCATTATGAAGTATCCATTGTCTATGCTTTCGGTTACAAGATCGTGTTCTTCTACTGAAGCCCCAGGGTTAGCTGCTTGTCTCTTGTCTTTGGCAGATCAAATGAATCAAAGTGCAAATTTTGTTAGTTGTATGGTCGAAGATGAGATTTCTAGTGGTAATACTTATTCAGATATTTTGAGAAGAAACAGTTTTGCAAGTAGATCGTTGTCTGCTTTTGGTAGAGTGAAGGGTAATGAGTATTTGGTCAAGACTTTGCGCCCAATTTTGCAAGAGATTAGAAACTCAAGGGTTGATCTTGAAGTTGAAAAGATCGATATCACAAACCCTGAAGCTGAGAACAATTTGAATAATTTCATGTATTTTTTGAGAGAGTTGGTTAATCAAATCATCAAATCTATTCCCGACTTTCCATTGGAATTCAGAAAAGTGTGTTTCACTATTTCTTCTTCAGTTGATAAAAGATTTCCAGATTACAAAACCATTGCCGTTGGTTCATTTTTATTCTTAAGATTTTTCTGTCCAGCAATTGTTAGCCCAGAAAGTAACAAAATCATGGAAGTTCCTGATAAACAAACTCAAAGAAAACTTTTACTACTTGCCAGAGTTTTACAAAATATGGCCAATGGCACACTGAATTCTTTGAAATGGCCTTTGTTAAGGACAAGGGCTGATGAATTAGTAGAATTGAACAATAAGGTTTTTGACTTTTTGGAAGAAACCACATACTTTGATTCGAAGTATGAATTTGAAGTGAAACCGTTGAAAGAAGTTCCAGAACAAGATTTGAAGTTTTTCCACACCTATTCATATGATTATTGGCAATTGATGAGAAGATGGTACTTAGATCATTACACCAACGAAGAAGACGTTGTTGTTGGTCTTGAAGGTTGTAGCATATTAGCTTCATTTCTTACAACACATGGTCAACCAACAATCTCTTTTGGTTATGAAATCCCTTCTCTAGTCACTCCTGAAACTCATCCTGAATTGTATGATTTGATGAGTAGATATTCTGCAAGAGATATGGGCCCACTTTTGGATAGCTCATTTGTTCGTCAAGGTATTAGTGATGATGGTACTGCCTTAGTTGTTATGTCTATTTCAGAAATATGTGAATTGAACGTTGATACTGAACTAATTTCATACCGAGTTTATCAGGTTATTTCGAAAGTTTGGGAACAGAAGTTCAATATCGTCGTGGATTGCACAGGGTTTGAATCAGAGAACTTTCCTTTTTCTGTGTTTGCTTCAATAGCAAAGCTTTCACCACCAGAATTGCGGTGCAATTGTGTTGGTATCTATTATTATAATGTTTCTTCTGTCTATTATGGATGTTTGGTTAATTATTTAAAAAGCAGCAATTTCTTCACAGATGGAAAGTTGCATTATAATTTCCTTTCAGTTAGAGATGATTCTAAATTGGTTAAGAACCTTGGGTTGTCTGGCGAATCTTTGAGAATTTATGATGATGTTAGAGTCAAGTTCAATGATGTATCCCTATATGAAGCTGAACAAAATAGATTAGTTCCAATAACATTAAGGATTGGTAATGAGTACTTACAAATCTGTCACATAACACCAAATCGTATTAAAGTTGCAGGTTACCTCTATGAAATTTATCCGGTTGATATCATTAAGTTGAAAGATCTAATTTCCATAAATATTACTGAAAAGACTGGAGTTGCTAATGAGTTGACTTTAACCCATAATGATGGCAGAGAATTTATATTGACATCTGTGAAGTCTCTTGAAATTGTCAGATTATTATACTTTACTAAAAATAGAGTTAGTGATAAACCAACCTCAACTTTGTTTAAGAAATCTGTTGACAAGTCTTTGGAAGATATAACTGGACAGTTATTTAATGTAATCCTTTTGGGTTTAACTTCGTCATCGGCTGAAATCCGTGGAATATCATACAATTTGCTGGCATCATGTCAAAAACAAATGAACTTAAATATTGGAAGAGAATTAGCACCATTTTCTGGAGTTTATTTCCCAAGAGATTATAATTCTTTTGTTGTTACAATTTCTGAGAAACTAGCGAATTCAATGCCTGAAATCACTGCTGAAGTTATAACTGGATTTTTCCAAGCATACAAAGAATCTGCTACTCCACGCCAACGATTATCTGCACTTCTTTACATTTCACCTTGGGTTCAAAATATTTACGAGTATGTTTTCAGAGCTGATAGTGAGAATGGTGCAGATTTTGTGACTGAAATAATTAGTAATTTTTTGTCTGTTGCTTCATTAGATCCTACATTTGCAGCTGAATTCAACTTCCAGATTTGGGCCAAATTATGTCTTCAACCAAAGATTAGCACACTTATCATTGATGAAATTGTCTTGACTGCAATTGATGCTGAGGCTGAAGGTTCTGATTGGAAAAGTACAGCTGCAATTTTAACAACTGCTCCAACAATTGAGCTTTGTGGTCACGTTATTCAAAGATTAAGAGGAATATCACAAATTCCATTCCCAGAGAGGAATGGTACATATTCAATTGCTGCACATAGTAGCTGGATTGAAATCACAGTTCTTGTTCAAATTGCAGTTTCTTTGTTCTTCGATTCTTTGATGTTCTCTGAAATGTTTTTGCCTGATATTTTTTTCATTGTTACGGTTTTGGTTGATGTAGGCCCAATGGACCTAAGAGTTGCTAGTCATCAGTTATTGTTGAATCTGTTGCATTCATTTTTGACAAAACCAAGTTTGAGTGATAAATCCAAGAAAAAGCTAACATATATTATCAGCACTTTTACTTCACATAGATCAAGAATCCTTTTTGGTTTGAATAGAGACAGCAATGATAATTTCCCAACGGAGATATCTAAGTTTGCCAGTAGAATTAGCACTATGGAATCACTTGTTAGCTCCTTGTTAGAAGTCATTGATACTACAGCTACAGGAAATGATAAAGTTGTTTGGATTGCTAGATGGAATAGATACATTATTGATTCTGCTTGCAGATGTGATTCTATCTTGAGAGGTAGATCTTTGTTGGTATTGGGTATCTTGTCTAAACGTGGTGTTAGTGATAATTTGGTTGTTAAAGTTCTTACTATGGTTGCAGAAGTTTCTTCAGAAGACGTTTCGAATCCAAAATATCTGTACTTAGCAATTTGTTGTATATTCTCATTAAGCAGAATTTCACAAGGTTTGTTGCCAAATTCATTATTCTTCTCAAACATGTTTTGGTTAGCTATTGTTATCACACATTCTGATCATATTGCACTATATCAAAGTGGTCTTGAGTTTACAGCCATGACAATGTTTTCAATGGATATCAAGAGTCAATTTCCAGAAGGTCGTGTTATTTCAACGTTATGTGATGCTAAATCTAACTTTGGAGGTTTAATTGAAAAAGTTGAAGCATTCAATAATATAATCATGAATCCTGGGAATTTTGATCAAGTTTTATTACATTATGCTTCTAAAGGGTTACAATTACCTTATGGTAAAGCTGGTTCTATTGAATATTTGAAGGCATTTTATGTTATTAGATACACAAATGAACAAATGAGATTGACTCATGATATTGGTTCTGAAGCTGATGTCAATTATAATTGTCATTTACTATTTTTATATATTCTCTTGAAACCAGACGAATTGATAGAAGTTTCTAATCAAGCTGACTTGTTAGAAGATTATATCACGTTAAGAGAATTTGCAAAACTACCACAATCTCTTGTTGATTATTTGTTATCAGAGTCTGAGAGCGCCAGATTAGCTTTATTACAAGCCGTTCAATATTTTAATTTGGGTAATCCGAATGAGAAATCTATGTTGCGTTTCTTATTATTACTGGAATATATTGGCCAAAGAAGACCAAGTTTATTGATGAGCGTTTATTTCAAGTTAAGATATCCTTTGAGGGATATGATTGATGCTAGTGATACATCTGTTGCTGTTACTAGTGAGATTTTCAAGTTGGCTGCACTTGCATCTCTTGACCCAGGATATCATGAAGATGAAAAATACGAACAGATTGCTGAACATTTAATTAACAAATATCAGTTAACTGGTATTAGTAACTACAAGTATGAAACTAAGGCAATGTTTGCAACAGTGAATTCAACTGCTGTATCTCCAAGGCAACATCGTTCAACTGTTATGCAACCAATCATCGAAAGAATATATGCATCAAAGATTGAATTAGATTGATCTTAATATAACACTTTTCATATTGCTATAATTATTTTGCTACTTTTTTATATTTTTATAATAAGAATAATTTATCATCATTTCACAAATACAGAATTTTAATCATTAAATCTAAATGCGTAGTATTTATATCTAAAATTTTCTATAAAAATTTCATCAATGCTTTTTGTTAAATCTCTTATAAGTTAATTCAAATTCATTTTTATGTTTTTTGTAAAGTAACATTGTAGCTTTGGCATCTTCAACTGAAGAATGTTGAGAATCTTGAATATCAATACTTAAAACCTCTTTTGCTAGTTTTTTCAAGGATGGTGTTTTACCTTTTGATAGTTCTCTAAATGGGGCAAACTTAGACGTGTCTCGTATCATAGATTTTGGGTGTGATAGATATAATGATTCTAAATCATGGTGAATAGCATGACCAACAAGGACTTTACCTTCAAATAAATTTGATATTTCGAGTTGAACAGTTTTAAAATCAATAGCATTTTTCATGTCTGATGGTTTAACACCACTAACCCATGTTCTCCAATCAGTAACACGTTCTGTTGGTTTAACAAATTTATCATAAACGGTGTGACCATAGAAGTTTACAACAGAGACTCTTGCTAATTCAGATTGTGAACCATTAGGACCAACACCTACAAACTCACAATCAACAGCTAAATATTTCCCAATACTTTTTCTGTTTTCAGATAGTTTGGTATCTGGAAAAGATGAGGGTGGTGCAGCAATATTATACACTTTAGATGCATCTTCTATAGGAACATCATTCCTAGCAGCCCATTCAACCAACTGCTGAGAATCTTTTATAGTGCTTTTGTCTTTATAATCCAAGCCTTTTGTTACTTGATTAATGATGGATTGTGTCTTATCAACTGTGGACTTCTTTTTATTCTTTTTCTTACTGACTTTATCTTTTGAATTTGATTTACTCTTCTTCTGTAGTTTCATCCAATTGGATGATAAGTTTGTAGACATATTCTTATATGGAAACAGCTGTTACTAGAGACTTTTTAAAGTTTTTACGTCTTGCATAATTTTTTTTTTTTTGACATGGTATGTGCCACATCTCATCGCAGATTTTATAAAACTACAAAATATTTATCTTGAGAAGAACAAAATATTCATAAGGTTAAATTCAATTATGCATGGAACCAGTGTTGATTCTATAAGCAGCAATTAGCGACTGTAACTTTTTGATAATATCAGCAGCATCATGGGCACTTAGAGCTTCAAAATCATATCGTTTTGGACCATTAGTTTTCATCACAACAACTTTAAAATTCTGTGGGACCCTTTTTGAAACCTTACATGAAACAATTTGACTAACATGGAATGTAGTTGTCTTGTAATTGTTCTCATACCAAAGTTTATCATCATTAGGAGTCACATAAACATATTCACCATCAATGGAAAATGTACGTTCATGACGATTCTTAAAGTTCATTGGTAATCTTCTCCAAACAGTATATGTTTGATATTCAGAGGCAACTAAACTTTGTGGCATGGTATTTGAGTTTGCTAAGGAATTCTTGGAGTTATTTCTATTTTTAAATGAACTTGATAATCCATGTTTAGTAAAAGAAGATGCAAGAGGCTTTGAAGAGAAAGAATGACGTCTTTGAAGTGGTTGCTGATGTTTTTGTGCATTGTATTTTTGTAATTGTTGCTGTTGGTGTTGCTGAGATGGCTGCAGTTGTGAATTTGTTGAATTGGATTGTTCATCAATTTTATCCATTTTAATAGTGTCATTAGCTAAACTGTGTGGTGTTAAAGCAGAGTTAATTGTAGCCAAAGTTGTACTATTTTCAATTATTTTCTTCTTCTTGAACTTTAATTCTCTAGCTTTACGTTTAGTTAGTAACTCCAAATTGTAATTTCCATCTAATGAACTAATAGAGTCATTCAAATCTAATAACATGTCTTCACCAGCACATTTAATAACATAATCATTCGGATCCAGTTGTCTATCTTTACAAACAGTGACCAATATTTCATTAACTTTAGCAGTGACTTGGAAATCCAACTTTACATAGTTACCTTCAGAGGAAAATGGATAATCATAAATCCTTAATGTTGCAATAGCGGCATCTTTGATGTTGTTATCAACTTTTGGGATAATAGTTTTATAATAATCAACTTGACGAACTGTTTTCTTTTTAGTTGGTGAAGGTGTTGTTGATGTAGATGCAGAATGATCATCTTTTAAAACAGGTTGTGGTGTTTTTATTTCATTAATTTGGAATTCTTTCTCATTAACTTCAATTAATGCCACTTCATCTTCACCATAGGAGGAAATTAACTTGTTTCTATCTAATAACCCAAAACTGCCCTCATATGGTTCACCATCATCATCAACTAATTTAATACACCATTTATTTGGATTTCTCAAAATATTAGATTCATTAGAATCATTATTTGAGGCCGGTGATTTCAACAGATCTGGATATTTATTTGCAACATTATAAATAATAAATCCAATAGTTTCAAAGACTGTAACTGATTTTCTAACACTTAATGTCATTATTTTTTCATTTGGTAAATAAACTTGTAATTTTAAAACTTCATTTTTATTAGAAATATTATCACCAGAAACAAACAAGAAATATTCTAGTCGATCTCTATTATCAGCTTTCAACTTCTTGTTAATCATTTCAGTCAATTGTGATTTTGTTTGTTCTGTACTTTCTGGATCATTTCCTTTAGATTTTATTTCAACTTTTTTGAAGAAGAGCTGATTGTTATTTTTGGTAACAGAATTTTGGGTACAAGTAGACCCAGACAAGTTTGAATTTGATTTTGTGTGTCTTAATAGAACTTCATCTTTTGTATCAACACTTTCATCCGGATTTTTACTGCTTAATGAAACAGCTCTCTTTGTACTTCTTTGTTTTTTTTGCCTGTCAAATGATGTTGTTCTTGATTTCAAAGAAATTGTGGAAGAGGATATTTGTTTTACTGGTGATGATTTCGTCGACCTTAATGTTGTAGACATTGGTAGTAAAGATGAACTAAAATCTTCATCATCACTAAAATCAGAATCTAACAACATATCATCATCCACTGAACTCACAGAGTTATTTGAAAACAAATAGTTACCAATATGGTGATATTTTTCAACTTGGGAAGTTGCATTAATATCTGAATAATTCTGTTCAACCAAAATCCCACTCTCATTATTATTTTGAGTGATTGAATTCATTTTTAAAATAACCCCTTCATCATCAAACTCACTTTCTACATCTGCGCCTTCAATATTAGAACTGTGTTCTTCATGAGCATCATAATCAAATTCATCTTCATCATCATCTTCTTCTTCATCATCATAACCGTCATCATCATCATTATCATCAGTATCAGTATCATCAGTATCCATACTAGAACTTCTTGATCTGCCCTTCGTTTTCTTCTTGTTATTATTTTTATCCTTTTTATGCTGTTGTTGGTTTCTAGCTTGTGAAGTACTTGATGTCATAGTACCATTCCTAAACAATTTTGTAAATGGCGGCAACATTGTATTTGTTAATCGTTTTGATGCAGTTGAAGTTAAAGAATCATGACGTGCTGGAAGATCTGATGGGTGTTCTTGTATAGTTGAAGTTTGGGAAGATAATTCTGGAGCTTGTATAGTGGCTAGTGAACCTGAATCAACATCAGTAATTACCTCTTTTGCTTCTTTAATATCATCTGTAGTTAAATTCAACTGTTGCATTTGACTGGTGGCTTCTTCAAATTCTTTTTCATCTGGATCATTTGTTTCCTGGAGAAGATCTGGTGCACTAATAGTTGCTTCGAAATTCTTCCCAATTTTATTAATTGGTTCTTCATTATTATTATTTGTTAAAGAATTATTGGAATGTGTATGATTATTGTTTTTAGCAACATTATTCAAAATTTTTAAAATATCAACATCATCCAAAACATTCTGGGGTATTGGTGGTGACTCAATATGTGTAAGTAACTCAGTGAAAGTTGGAGGTTCATTGTAATGTGTTATTTCAGCAGTTGTTAGTTCATTATCACTTTTTTGTTGAATAACAAAAGGGCGTATTATTCGTCTTGTTTGATCAGTATCAATGGTCTCTAGATACTGTGCCCTTATCTCATTAACAATATAATCTCTATTCTGTATTAGAGCCATTCTTTTTTAGGCCTCTAGGTTTTGAATCGTTATTAGTACATGTTTACACTTCTGGCCAGTTTCGGTTATATTAAAACCAAGTCACGTGATAATAATAATTTAAAAATTGTTCAATTGCGACTTAAAAAGTATCCTAATAATCATAATTTCTAATAAAAGTTTCAAGTAAAGCTCAAATCAACTTGATAATCCATATTTAGATGTTTTAACTCAAATTATTCTCTCCACCAATTAAATGCGCCAAATTCACCACCGGAAATTACCCTCGGAATTCGATTTTTCTTGAAAAAAAGGGAAAAGTTTCTTCAAGTGAATAACGAACGAAACTAGTTGAAAATACATAACTATAAACTTACAAAGAAATAAGAAATGGTTGCCACTTACGAAATTTTAGGTAGAACAGTTGGTTCCCACCAAGTATGTTACATTTTCCTAGTTTCCTTGAGAAATTAATATTAACCTGTTTTTTTTTTTAGATTGCCCTAGCCACTATTGGTGTCACTCTATTGATTGCTTTGCCAAACCCATTCCGTGCTACTCCAAAACCAGAAGTAAAGATTGAAGCTTCTTCTCCAGAAGAAAGACAATTCATTTTGGATTACGTTAAGAAGGCCGAAGATGCTAAGGCTGCTGCTAAGGCTGCCCCAGCTCCAGCTCACTAAATCAACAACAAACATTAAATAAATAAATTAAAGAATTTCAAGAATTTTTAAAAGTAATGTATACAAATGAGTTATGGTGAATAGAAGCGTGTTATACATGTTTATATATTGATTATATGACAACACAAAATTAACGTTCCAAAAAATATTCAATTAAAATACTATACAAAACTGTAGTGTGCGTGTGTGCAATAATGTGAACCCTCAATTCTAGGTGATACTATGAATTTAATCTTTCTTGAACAAAGCTTCGTTTGACAATGGATCAACAGCTAATACACTTTCTCTCTTTTTGATCTTCAAAGCGACAGTAGCATCGTTTCTAGCTCTAGCTTGTTCCGCTTGTTGTTGTTTCAATTGTGCTCTAACAACATTTGGAGAAACATATTGTTTGTTTTCATAAATCTTTGGACCACCAAAAGAACCTTCTAATATCACAATTGGAGTTAAAACAAATCTTGGTCCAATTTCAACTAGCGATATATCTTCATCATCTCTGTCTTTAACATCTTCGGCTTGTTCCAAAATTTGATAGTTTCTAACCCAAATCTTACCATCAACAATAGAGAAACTCATAACATGATCAATGAATGGTTTAATCTTTCTAGAACTTGGAGGGACACCAAAAGTCTGTATGAACATTTCCTTCATCAATTTGAAATGAGCTTCATCATCAAAACTAGAATCAAAAGACAAAATAGGTCTAGAACCTTTTAAACAATTACCAGTAAAATTCAACTCTTCAGTGTTATGAATGTTTTGAACAAAAAATTTTATAGTTGGTCCATTTGGTGGTTTAGATAACCACATGTATAAATCTTGATGTTTTCTAGCTTCAAAGTACAAAACATTGTTACAGTTGTACAATTCAGCAATTTCATCAAGTTGAGAAAGTTGCTTCTTACCATCTAATTTTGGTTCTTTTCTAGCTTGTGGAAGCAAACTGTACAAATCATTAATCAAATAACGATGTCTAAATGTAATACCTCTTGAAGAGATCAACAAAACTCTTTGCTTATTGATAAAAGTTTTCTTTTCACCATTTTTCTTGGAGCTTCTGTCTGATAAAACCTTAAATATAGCTGACATTCTGATTTCTTTCTATCAAGTTTATTGTTTTCTTAAATAATACTAAAGCTCATCTCATCTCTTAAAAAATTTTTTAATACAAAATTTACCCTCGGAGATGGAATAAAATATAAGTCGGAACTCGTAATTTAAGAGCAAAAGATTTCAATATCAACACAACAATAAAATCAAGTTATTAATATTCAATAGGTTTTAAAGATGACAGAAGAAACGCCGTTAGATGAATTACAATGGAAATCTCCAGAATGGATTCAAGCATTTGGGCTTCGGACAGATAATGTTTTAGAATATTTCTCCCAATCACCATTTTTTGATAGAACAAGTAATAATCAAGTTGTTAAAATGCAATCACAATTCAATGAGAATATCCAGTTAAATAGTTTTAGTATTGAGGATGAACTAAGGAAAATGACTGGTGTTGAATTTGTTTTATTACACAGATCAGAACCCGTATTCTGGGTCATTAGAAAACAAAATAGACTGAATCCAGATCTAGCTGAACCAATAGCAGATTATTATATCATTGGTGCTAATGTATATATGGCCCCAAAAGTTAAAGATGTGATATCAACAAGGTTATTAAGTACTGCTTTATCGTTGAAAAATGCGATTAATAACATGCAATCTTTAGCTCAATTCACTCCTTCAGATGGTCATACTTATAGAATTGATGCACAAGATTCAAATACATCTTCGACAACTACGAAATTCAAAGGTAATGGTGCAAACACACCAGTAACACCCACAGCTGCTTCTAATGTTGCTCAATCAAATGAAGCCATTTCAATGGCTACAATGGATAATTTGTTTAATATCCTTTTAAAATCAAAACCAATGATATTGAACGAAGATGAACCACAAAAGGAAACTAATAAATAATGTATTTTAGTGTATGCAGTACCTATATATAACGTGCTTCTATCTGTTTTAGTGATTCCTCGTGATCCTTAAAATCATCTTTTGGAATTTCTTGTAACCCAGCAATAGAAGAAATTGGTTTATAAAACTCTTGAACTAATTTATATAAATCATAACGATGGAACAAGTACGAATCACCATATTCTTTCACACGTTGAATTTCCCAAGATTTCATCTCTTCCACACTTGGTAGCATCTTACGACCAGTCCAAACATTTTCAACAGCAGATATACTGGTTTCAATAACCCTAACTAAATCCTGAACAACAAGTTTACCAATGAAAACCAAAGTTGGATCTGGAATATAAAATATTTGGTGGTATAAGTTTTGAATTCTTGATCTTGAAGTGCCATAAATATCTTCATCATTTCCTTTATAACTATATTTCAAAAATTTTAAGAAATTGGTATGTGGATGATAACCAGTTGCTAATATGATAGTATCGACATCTTTAACAATAGAACCATCTATGCTGTAAACTGTTCGTTTAGAACCATCAACATGATCAATAGTACCCATATTGGTAAAACTATGTAGGCAATTAGCCATATATTCCAAATAAGGTTCTTTGCTGAGATCACGACTAATAATAACATCACCTCCACTATTCTTTATCATTAATGCTGTTTCAATGGCACTGATATTTGAACCAACAATCACAACTTTATGTTTAGCGAAATCTTTTGGGTCTCTAAAGTGTTTTGTATGTAAAACAGATGGAAAATTGTCCAATCCTGAAATATCATTAGGAATGTATGGAATTGAATACAATCCTTCACAAACAATGACACTATCAAATTTCTCAGAGTACCAATAATCTTGAGCTTGTTCTTTAACATCCTTCTCATCTTGCTTGATCCTGAATCTAACAACAATTACCCAATGGTCACCAACTTTTGTTGCTTCAACAACTTGTGAATTAAATCTGATCAATTCAGCTAGATTATTTTTTTCATAATATGTAACTAATCTGTTTAAAACTTGTTTTTGACTAATGAATATCCCATCTTGTAATGAATCTTGGTCTAATGACATGTACTTTTGAGGAGTATTAGTACTTAAACCTGGATAAACAGCAGTACCATTCCAAAAGTGATATTTGGAATCGTACTGGGTTGAGATAGGATTATCAACATTACTTGTTCTCAAATCATCAATTGATGGTTGGTATTGATGCTTATTGATTATTTCAAATTCATTTGGCTCTTTAACATCAAAATCATTCCACACACCACCAACATTTAGTTTCTGTTCAAAACCAACAATTTCAAAAGTTTTTGAAAGTTTTGAAAGTGTTAATAACCCTGAATATCCACCTGCACCAATAACCGCAACTTTTTTGATTTGTTTCATGATTTTTAAGTATAATAGTTTTTGTAGAATGTTGTGTTGAAGCATTATGCACCTTATTATTTAGATCTATTGGCACAATAGATTGACAGCTGTCAATCTAAGAAAACATCAACTTAATAATGTTCTACTCTACAAACAAAAATTTAAGTATAAAATTATTACTTTTATATAATAACTATTATTTTGTTAGCCATGCTTAAGCATCGACACCTCTAGCATTAAACTGTTTCAAAAAATTGAAATAATCATCACACATCTCTTCAACACCAGGATCTGGATAATTAGCAACAACTTCATTTCTAATTTTTGTTAAACCATCTCTAACAACTATTTTACTTAAAGCAGAAGCTAAACTTGGTGTGAATTCACAATACCATCTATGATTCCAAGCAGCTAATTTAACAATACAATCAAGAATCTTATAAATTAAAATCTCTAGTTTTCTTTGAATTTGTACTGGAGATAAATTTATATGGTCAATTGATAGTGATGAAGCATTTTTAGCAGCAGTAGTACCACTAGTGGCAACAGCACCATTTGATGGAGAGGAACCATTGGTTATACCAGTTGCAGTAGTAGGATATTGTGATAGTGTACGTTGTGGAGTGGAAGCATATTGTAATCTAGTTTCTAAAGAATTGAATTCCATTAAATAATATTTTAACAAATTTCTTTGACACACAGGAGCAAATCTTTCATCTAATGCAGATCTAAAAGCACTAGCAGCTTCTTTATAATGATGTAATCTAAAGGCAACCATACCTAAAAGTTCCCATTCAAGGGTGATCTTACTGTATTGAGATTTTTGAGCTTGGAAATGTATCAATTCTGCTTGCCACATAGTATAAGTTCTTAAATCATCATATAATATCATGAACAAGTTATCCAGCCATCTTTCACATAATCTCTTTTTTTTGAAATCTTTATTTGTTGAAGTAGTTACAGTTGTTGAAGCTTCTTCATTATTGTCATTTTCCCCACCAATTGAAGGAGAGGCAGCTTGGTCTTCACTAGTGGAGCTTGATCTATATTCTTCTTCCATTACAAATATTCTAGCTCTATATTTAAGTAGAGCTTCCCAACCAGTTCTATGAACTATTTCGGTTAAAATATCATAAGCTTTAAAAAAAGTGGATCTTAAATTTGAACCTTGTAGTGCAACTAATGCTTGATCAACTGAAACATGTTCTTGGGCAACTTTCGCTGGGTCCAAAGAACTGACATCAGCAAGAACAACATCAGTTGGCATTGGTAGATGCATGTTTTCTTGAGAAGTTACAACAACACGCTTCAAATGGAATTTTTCTTTGTAACCAGCCATTGGACAAGAATTTAAAACCAATAATGCATTTTCAACATCACCAGTTTCCAAATAAACTTTTGATAAGTTTGCCCATGGATTAAATTCTGATGGTGATGATTCAACAGCACGAATAGCAACTTTTAAAGCTAAATCCAATCTTCCTTTCTTCATCAAAAATTGGGATTGTAAAGTCAACAAAGTAGCATCTCTTGGATTAGCTTTAATACCTTCATTCAAAGCTCTAACTGCTTTGATTTCTTCATCAGCCATGAACAAAACCTTAGCAATCAAAGCAACCATTGATTCATCTTCTTGTTTCAAACGGTTTAAAATATCAAGGGCATATTCATATAAACCAGTTAATTCAACAGTTTTTAAGAAAGCATCAACAAAATAATTTGAAGTCACAGTTGGTGTTTGAATCTCTGGAGCACTACCTAAATCAGGACCAAATGCGTATAGTAATTCAAAAGAATTCAAGAATTGTTTAGCTAATTCAACAGTTGGTAAAGGATTCAAATTTCTAGATTCCACAATAGAGTGAACTTGTTCTTCTTCATCATCTTGAGACAGCAATGCTCTAATAACACCACTAGCAAAAACTTCAGTCCAGATTTGATCATTTTCTTGAACTTTTTCACCATTACCATCAATAATGTATGAATGAACATTACCTGGAAAATTAACAGCCACGACAACATCTACTTTAGAGAAAGCATTGTATGAACAATAAACAGCTTTCGTAACTTTGAAATTTTTAATTTTTTTAAACCAAGCTTGAGGATGGTTACTTAAAACATTAGCCAATGTGTATAATTGAGCAGCGACTGCAGAACAACTAGAATTATCAACACCAGTATAATACAGATATGTACCAATCTAAAAAAAAAAAAATGTTAATACACCCAAAAAAAAAACGGCACAAAATCAACTCACTTCACTATTCTTCAAGTTTGTAACTTCTTTGGTCATGCTCACCATATCTGGTGGACCTAATTCTTGAAATTGAACAATTTTGCGAGCTCTTTCTTCCAAAGCAGCACCAGGAACATCTTCCTTAACTCTATCAATTGCGTTAGTATCAATAATTATTTGCTTGGATAATCTAGTTCCGGAAATGAACATGTTTTTCTAGAACAAAAAAGTGGTATTGACTTACTCTGGAATAGAACCTTGTGTCAAGAGCATAACTGTTCTCTTTATAATCTAACTAATTTATATTAAAAGCACAACAATCAAAACAACAAAGAGAGTACCCAAGAGATAACTAAAATCTGTACTCTTTATATTTGAAAATCAGTCCAAAATATAACACTATAACTCCTCTATAAAAAAGTTCAGTTCTTTTCTCTTTTTTTTTTCAGTATTATTCTCACTCTTCTCAGCCTCCTATATTTTGAACATTCAAAGGAATCCATGGTTAGAGCAGCATTTCCGTTTTGGGAAGTTCACTATTTTATATCAAAAGTTGAATTCTCATTAATTACTACAAAAAAAAACAGATAATATGTTGAAAGATGTTTGATTTAGTATAATTGTTGTTTTAATTGGTCCAAGATTTCGGATTTTCCATTGCCAATCCAATACATCACTTTTTTTCTACATTATGTTCATAAATTAAAACTAAATTACATTAATTATACATAACATTGGTTAAATACCTATTTAACATCAGTCATCTTCTCATCTTCATCCTAAAACAAGTTAATAAAAATCTCACGCAAATTTAGCAACTGATACAAACCTCTTCATCGCTAAAACTCCACTCATGTGCCGTTAGACAGTATTTTTCAGGTGGTAATCTAACACCAAAACCAGGCATAATTGGTGGCAATGTCTTTTTATTTCTTTCTGCAGCCAGTTCTAACAATAATTCTTTTGGTGTCACTGGTTTAAATTGGTAATTAGTTCTAGCAGCAATGGCTAATCTAACATCTTCAGTTGTAAGTTTTGACGCAGAATTATTTCCTAAGGCAGAACGAGCATGGTCATTATAAATCATCGCATCCTTCAACACACCAGCAGTATATCCTAGAGATAAATTAGTATATTATATTACATCTTCAATTTGAGCTTTCAATAATTACTGTGGGCAAAATCCATTAGTTGTAGAGGGACGTGGTCTTCATAACTCTGTATAGATTGTGAGGCCAGGATCAAATGTAAAATCCTCACGTCTCTTGGGACTACTGGTTCTTCTGGGTTTTCAGACATCACCAATAATCAATGTTTTATGGTTCTTGTTGTTTTTTCTTGTTTTCGACGCTGTTGTTGTTAATATGATCATTTTGGTTTTTATCAAAATTAGTTTTGATTATGTAATCTTGAAGTCATCATCTAAAAGGTCCTTATAAGAATAACAAAAGAACCGATATTAAATCACTAATTACTACTTAATGTTGTTTTTGGAGGTTACAATCTTTCACTATCTACAAGTAATTTTATATTTGTGAATATATTTGTATATATGCGTACTAGTAGCCATGCATGTTTATGCAGTACTGTTCTCAAATTAATTTCATAATTTATCTGTATAACAATATTTCAAGCATTGTAAAGATAATGGTTGCTGCTACTCCAATACTAATAAAAGTGGAGGCAGCTTTATCTTTTGTACTTATTTTTAATGGCTTAATATTTTCAGTTAAAGGATGAATGCCAGCTTCTGGATTACCAAAAGAAGAACCACCATTTGTACTTGTATATGGTGGTGGTGTAGATGAATAAAGTAAGTTCTGTATTACTTCTAGGGCAGACATCTGTTCACCAAGACCATATATTTCATCCCAATAACCAATTTGCCAGTTTAGCCCACATGTGACACCGTCAAACCCACCAGAACATGAATTGGCTGCTGCTTGAGCAGAACTGTATAAATACCAGTTAATGATATCTCTTGAAGATTCAACTAGTTGTGCAGCTTGTCCTAAAAACCTTGATAGGTATGCTTTGAATGAACGTTGGTCATTATTACAGTTATCATGAGGTTGACATGCACTTTCAAACATAATACCTTCTCGAAAAAATATACTAGTACCATGTAATAACTTGAAAAATCTATCACCCCAAACATGATTATTTGTATAATTATATAGATATGCAGCACCGCTCAACATTAATCCTTGATTATAACTCCATTGTATTTTTGTGGGATTTGTACAATTATCTGTAACACTAACACCATCATAAACTATCAAAAAATCATCATCACCAGCAAGTAGACCAACATTTTCCATCCAGTTCCAAACTTTTTCACACCATTCGATATATGAATCATTACCTGTATATCTTCCTAATCTTGCACCCATATGGAAGAACCCACCATTTGATACAGAATTTTTATAATGATACCCAGAATTCCATTGAAATATTTGCCATCGTAATCCACCATTACAATGTTCCTCCTTATTCCATCTAGCAGCTTGGGTATTAAAAACAGCTTGGGCTAAGTATAGCCATTGAGGTTCAGTACTATTTGGATTTGTGAAATTTCTCTCTGCAGCAGACATCACAGCGAGCCCCCAAAACATTTGGTCATCATTACCTTCAGTAGTAGATTGGTTTAATGGTATATAATCCCAATGTTCACCTACCTGGGCTAATAATGCATCTTTGATTTTATAGTTGTATTGATCATCACCAGTAAACCACCAGTAATCAATTAAAGAACCCCAAGCACCGCCAGATTCCCACCAGTAGTATGGCGGTTCAAATAAACCAATTGTTTTACCGTATTCATAACCTTTGTAGTAATCAAAAATACCTTTTGTGATTGTATACGCAGCATCTTTGATAGATTCTTTGTTGTTAACATCAAGTTGTATTGCAAGCGAGCAAGATGCATATATTAGAAACAACAAAAATTTCATATTTAAGAGTAACCAAATTTGGTTTCTATTTGAAATCCTATCATTTTAAATATTTTCAATTTTTCTAATAATCATTTGTAATTGTTTTATATGAATTGTTTTTTAGTTTTTTTATAGATTTCAGTATTCATGTTGGTGCAATTATTCTCAAAATATATAAAGTATAAAATCCAAAAGAAGACAAGATATAAATGAAACGTTAACCTATACTGATAAATAACCTTGAAATTTGCATAACTAATATGAAACTAATACGATATTTTTTCCCATAATGGGGTGGTTTCAACATTAAAAATGTACTAGTGAACGGGAAACTACAGTAATTACAATATTCAAATTTAGTCAATTAATGTTAAAATCAATATTGTTAGACTATGAGGAATAAATATACTAACTTTTGTTTAAAGATCATAAGCTATACCATACATTTATAATTCATCTTTATAGTTATTTTTTGGTTGTTTCATAGTGTCTAAAGTGACAGATGAAATAACTTCACCATCTTCTGACAATTCACCAGTTCCAACAACAACAACATCAACTTTTGGTTTATCACCTCTTGAAGTCTTTGTGTTTTCAATAACTTCAATGACATCGTAACCATCAACAACTTCACCAAAAACAACATGTCTACCATTTAACCAAGGAGTTTCAGTAACAGTGATGAAAAATTGGGAACCATTAGTATCTTTACCAGCATTAGCCATAGACAATAAACCTTTTTTGTTGTGTTTCAAGATGAAGTTTTCATCTTTGAATCTATTACCATAGATTGATTTACCACCTCTACCATTACGGAATTGAAAATCACCACCTTGAATCATAAAATTTGGAATAACTCTATGGAAAATACTGTTAATGTAACCAAATTCTGGATCGTCAGAAATAGTTAAATTCTTAAAGTTTTGAGCAGTCTTTGGAACAACAGAACCATATAAACCAATAACAACTCTACCTAAATCTTCATCACCTTGCTTGATATCAAAATAAACACGATCAGTGATTGGTGGTTCAGCAGCGGCTAAAACTTGTAAGAATAAAAATGCCAATGCACAGATAGTTGCTAAAAACTTCATCTTTAATTAAAAGAATTAATATTTTTGTTTTTTTGTAGTTTAAACTGTCAGGTAATTGTTATAGTGCACTGCTGGCCTCAATCTCTATTCAAATGATTTCCGAATTTTAATCACATGACTACCGAGGGTAAATTACACGTGATTGATCTTTTTGATAAGAAACAGATTTGTGTCAAAAGCTTTTAATCTTGAATATCAACTACTTTCTATTTTTTACAAGGATAACTTCTAGACAATTTGTCTTTATTTTTAACTAAAATTACTGTGCCTTTTGTTCCAAAGATTCTACTCAAGTTTGGTGGTAACATTACCCAAATCTAAATAATTCTGACTGAAACTTCAACTTTTGAGATTTCAACATTTAACGTCAATAATAGACATATTCAAATATTAGTAATATATAAGACAGTCTTTCCTCAACTATGTGCTTAAGATTAATGTTTTAATATTCACAGCTCATTAAATTTTGTAAAAGCATCAAAGTGATTGTTTTTAGAAGTTGTATTTCAGGAGACTAAAACTATTGTGTAAAAAAAAATCAGTAAGTGTGTTTATATTATGTGCATTATATAAACATTGCATTTGAAAGTTTGATATGTTTATTATTTCATGATCTGTTTCCAAATATCAAATATACTGGTAATTATTATTTTAGTCATAATATGACTTTTATAAGATGCACAGGTATATTGATGAAATTCAAATATTTATCCAGATTCAAAGACTACTTTCTAAAGTATAGATCTTGTGTGAACTCATTCAAATAAAATGCTGACCTGTAATAACACATATTATGTACTGCTATGTTCAAACCTACAATACTGTTTTAATCAAATCAATTAAAATTAAAGTGTAAATACAAAAACAAAAGGGTATGCTAATTCATGACAATTCAATTAATAAGTGGGCAATCAATTTATTGATTGTTGTTACCGTTGTTACCACTGTTACCACCACTGGCAAATTTAGAAACTAAACCAGCAATTTGACCCAATTGGTTACCGGAACCACCATTGTTACCAGAGCCAGATGAAGAAGCAAATTGAGAAGCCATGTTGATGATGCTACCTAAACCATCACCACCTTGTTGTTGTTGTTGTTGTTGACCTTCAGATGGTTTTTCATTTTTAGATTCTGGTTTAGATTGACCACCAGAAACCAAACTAGAAACAATTGAACCTAAACCACCAGAACTAGAACCAGAGTTACCAGAACCGGAGAATTGAGAGATAATACCACCAATACCACCAGAAGCACCTAATAAACCAGCAATTTGAGAGACATCAAACCCACCACTAGAGGATTTAGCACCACCTAAGACACTACCTAACAATTTCAACTTATCTAATTGAGAAGAACCAGAACCAGCACCACCAGAGACTAAACCATTGACAACAGAAGAGGTTAGATCAGAGGAAATACCTTTATCATTGGCATGCTCACCAGCAGTAGAAGAATCCAAGTTGTTAGCAACGTGCTTGGATAAAGTTTCAATTAAGGAATCAATTTGGGAAGATTCTTTTTCATCTGGGTTTTTTTCAGCAGCTTCTTTTAAATCTTCAACAGCTTGTTCATGGTTATTACCAGAAACATTTTCTAAAGCTTTGTTGATTAAATCACCTGCACCACCGTTAGAAGAGGCTGCAGAGACTGCTTGATTAATA
The DNA here is from genome assembly GCA_030579655.1 of Liangdongia dryadoides. NCBI lineage: Eukaryota > Fungi > Ascomycota > Saccharomycetes > Phaffomycetales > Wickerhamomycetaceae > Liangdongia > Liangdongia dryadoides. Next base: position 141,199 of record JAKTRJ010000013.1, read on the forward strand.
ACTTGATCCATTATGGTATGTTGTATAAATTTAGTGAAGATGTAGTTAATTTGATCACTTGATCTGGAGTAAATTAAAAAGGATTTTAAAAGATGAAACACGCTGGAGATTTTGTAATGTTTTTATACCAGATTCCATAATCCCTTTACCTGCAGGAATGCTGCTTAGAATTGCACTGAAACGAGCATTTGGTTCGCGAGGTGGACACTATGAAGTGATCTGATTGGCTGTGACTGTTGATGTTATTGTTGATGTGAGATGAAGATTTATGTGAGGCTATGAAGAGCCAAAAGTTTCTTTTCTTCAAGTGAATCGTGTCTTTTAGACTGATCAGATCTTGATTCGAGAAACATAAATTTTTAGTAAATTGAAATTAAAGTATTATATAGAGAATTATTAAAGTACTATATAGAGAATTGTAAAGATGGTAACAATATTTTTTTTAATAATAATTTCTTTATAATTTTTAATGTTTATATCATTATAACATTTTTATTTCCTAATTAGGAAGTCAACAGAATAAAATCGATTTTCATTCGACGAGCTGAGGCAGTCCGACACTGAAAAGTTTAATATCAACAATAAAATATTTCGTTTAATAACAAACAGTAATAAAGTGGTTTATTAAATATTCACTTCAAAAGTTGTTTTTTTTTTTATCAATTTTAAAACTCTGATAATTATCATCCCAAGATGTCCAAGTCTCGTGCTGGTAAAACTTTATTGAAGTTGACTTTGGCCACCGGTGCTTTCTACGGTATTGGTACCGCTTTGTCTTTAAAAAATGATGCTTTTAATGAAATCTTTACTGATAAAGTTCCAGGTGCTGAAGAATTAGTTGATTTTGTTCAAGATTGGGAATCAAAGAATAAGGATTTCAATTTACAAAGTTTTAAAGATAAATTTGGTGAATTTGAAAAAACAATTAATATTCCAAAATCAGGGGTTATTAGTCAAAAAATTGAAGATTTAAAACAATTAATTAGTGGTGATAAAAAACCTGGTAGTGTTGATACTGTTGATCCAAAAGCAGTTTCAATTACTCAAACTCCTCCATCTAATTCTATTTCTTCAACTCCAAAATTGACCCCAATTGATGTTAAAGTTACTGATCCAGAATTACAAAAAGTTGTTAATGAATTTAATTCATTAATTACTACTATTAATACTGGTGAAATTTCTCAAGATTCAACTAATTTAAATGATTATGTTAAAATTTTTCAAGATATTGATCAAACAATTACAAGTTTGGAAAATGATAAAAATGCTGCTGTTAATGCTGAATTATCAAAATTATTAGCTGTTAAAGAAAAAGAAGCATTACAACAATATTCAAAAGAATTTACTGAAACTGTTGCAAAAATTGAAGCACAACATGAATTAAAATTAGCTGATGAAATTTTAAAAACTAAAATTGTTTTAAATCAAGAATATGAAAATGTTGTTAAACAAAATACTATTAATGCATCAACTGCTTTTACTAATTTGATTCAACAAACTGTTGAAGAAGAAAGAGATAATAAATATGCTCAATTCAATGAATTAAATTCTAAAGTTGAACAATTACAATCTTTAGTTTTAAAAATTGATGAACATTTAAATAATTATGAAACTAAAGCTGATTTACAATTTAATTTAAGTAAATTAAAATCAAAATTATATTCAACTTCAACTCCACCACAACAATTAACAGATGAATTTTCTGCAATTGCTAAAATTGGTTCTGAAACTAAAAATCAAGTTATTTTAAGTGCTGTTAATAATGTTTCTCCAAAAGTTGCAAGTGAAGGTGTTTTATCAAATGCTCAATTAATTACTAGATTTCAATTATTAGCTCCAGAATTAAGATCTGCTGCTTTATTACCACCAAATGCTGGTGTTTTAGGTCATTTTGCATCTAAAGTTTTTAGTAAAGTTTTAATTCCAAAACAAGGTCATGTTGAAGGTGCTGATGTTGAAAGTGTTATTGCTCGTGTTGAAGATTATTTGGTTACTAACCAATTGGATAATGCTGTTGAAGAAGTTGCAAATTTAAAAGGTTGGAGTAGAAAATTAGCTGATGATTGGTTAGTAGAGAGTAGAAAAAGATTAGAAGTTGAATTTTTGGTTAAAGTTATTGAACTTGAAAGTAGAACTTTGTATTAAATCAAATAGATACAACTTGATAAAATATTATATTATACGTATATAACTGTTTAAAGAAAAAAAAAAAAAAATCAACAACAAAGAATTAGATTAACATGATATGTAGTATAATGAAGAGTTTAAACACAACAAGTTTTTTGATTATTTGTACTCGGTCTTTGTAAATCAACAGCTGGTTTAGTTTTTTGTAAAGTATCTTCTAAAGGTAATTTTTCAGCAATAGATTTAAACATTTCTTGAACACCTTCACCAGTTTTTGCAGAAACTTCAAACCATAATAATTCTTCTTCGGTGGCAAAAGCTTTAGCAGTTTCTTTTGAAACTTCACGTTCTTCTTCTAAATCAACTTTATTTCCAGCTAATGCAATAACAATATCTTGATTAGCTTGTCTTTGTAATTCTTTAATCCAAGCTTTAGCTCTTTCTAATGAAGATTCTTGAGTAATATCATAAACAACAACTGCTGCATTTGCATTTCTATAATACATTGGTGCTAACGATTTATAACGTTCTTGACCAGCAGTATCCCAAATTTCAAACTTTATCGTTGTATTTTCATCAAGTTGAATAGTTTGTGTTAAAAATGCTGCTCCAATAGTTGATTCTCTAAAATCATCAAATGAATCTTTAACAAAACGGTGTACTATTGAAGATTTACCAACAGCGGATTCACCTAATAAAACTAATTTAAATTGTGCAAAACGGGACATGATGTGTTAATATTTGCTTATATGGATATGATGTATGAATTGTTAATTAATGCTGTTGTTATTGATGTTATTAATGTTTATTTGATGATGTGTTTTATTCAAGTTGGAATTTTTGTTTGCGAATTTTCTCCTTAAAAAATATTTTATAGCGATAACTCAGTTTGAAACTTGAAATTATTGAAACAAGATTTTATTACAAAGTCTACATCTTTATTAAATTATCATAATCTTGTATTAATCATATATACTACTCAATAGTGTTTTTTTTTTAGTTAGCCTTTTCAAAGTATTCCTTTGAAGCTTCAACTTCTGGCTTAATTGTCAATTTACCTGGAGTCCAGTTACATGGCAAAACTTCACCATTCTTTTCAGTCCATTGGAAAGCTTCCAATAATCTGTAAGTTTCTTCAACGTTACGACCAACTGGCAAATCGTTAATGGTGATTTGTCTAACAGTACCGGTTGGATCAATGATAAAGATACCTCTTAAAGCAACACCAGCTTCTGGGATCAAAACACCGTAATCCTTAGATAAAGAGTGGTTGGTATCAGCAATTAATGGAATATCAACTGGACCTAAACCACCATCTTTTCTAGCAACGTTAGTCCAAGCTAATAAAGAGTATTCAGAATCAGTGGAAGCAAATAAGATTTGAGCATCCTTATCAGCAAATTGCTTAGCAGCTTCAGAGTAAGCAATAATTTCAGTTGGACAAACAAAAGTGAAAGCTAATGGAATAAAAGCTAAAATAACCCATTTACCTTGCTTGGTGTATTTTTCTAAAGAAACTTCTTCAAACAAACCGTTAACAACAGCAGTTTTAGTGAATTCTGGAGCTGGCTTTTGAACTTGGGCGACCATTATGATATTTATTAGTACTTATAAAGTTAATTGATGTTTTTTAACTATAGAATAAATTAAATTAAATTGTTTAAAAAAATCAGGGGTTAGCTCTGCTTATATAGTAATTTGTTCATGATAGGTCCAGACACATTAGCTGACAAACAAATTTATACAAACAATTAAAGATTTCAACATCTAAACGTTGAATTAAAAAGAAATAAATTAGATATTTGTAATCTACGGTATTGAATTAACTATATGTTGATCAATTGGATTTTTAATAGAACTACAACTCATACAATTGACCTATTCATTATAATCTTTATCTTCCCTTTGGAATCTAGCTAAAAGCTATAGAATCCTATGGAACGCCACACATTTCTGGTATTATGTAAATGATTAGTCAGCTTTTTTGGTCCCTAATGGTTATTAATGGAGTGCAGGGCTAGTTCTCGAAGTGTTGATCGGATTATGTTGGAGCTATTTGATTGGATGGATGGGTTCTAGGCTTTATTTTGATTTGTGATGATTACCATTGAGTATATAAGAGGTTGTTTATTAATATTACTTCTAGAGGGTACACTACGATTATCAATTGAATGAATCCAGATACACGGATAATTTGGTTATTAATGATTGGAACCATAATAGTTCATACACACAACCTCTAAAGTTGACAAATTCAATTCTATATCATAATAAAATCAATACAAAGTTTTTGAAGATATGTACCATTGAAGTTATTTTCATAACTGTTATTGTGTATTCCTATTGTTGTGTAATCCTATCGACACCAATAGTTACATTTATTTAACCGTAGGCACTAAGAACGACTAGTGATGGGCCTACGGTTAAATACAATGCATGCTTATGTGAACCAGCTGAGAAGTTTTACATCAATACACCTATACATGTTTCTCTTCTCTTTCAAGCTAAATCAAAATCATATATCTCCTTTCTGTTAAGGACAAATTAAAAAGATTTGTTAATATAATTTCATAAAAACAACATAAACAACATATTATTACAATTTGCTATTAGATGTATCATGATGTTAGTTTATGCAATATATATAAAGGTGCACTAGCCACCTTATCAAATATATTACATAATACACTAGCCACTGATGAATGTCCTAATATGGTAATTACATCTCTATTACGTGGCCTTCCAGTCAAATTTGCACCGCCACATTCCTTCTTTCAACGTTTTTGGGAAAAAACCCAATCGACTGAAAATCAAAACAACACTAAAAAAAAAAGCTACTTGTAACAAAACTATATATATATAACACATACTTTTTTGTTATACTAACTGTCTTGTGCTTTTGAAACAATCCAGCTTACCGTAATACAATCTTACAACCCAATTGTTAACACATTAAGCTCTCGTTGTTTTCTTTCCTCCCTGAATCTTGTTTTTTTGTTTCTCAATTAAAAGAACTTAATACTTGATTTATTGTCTCTCTGTCCTGTCTGTTTACTCCACTGTTATCCACCTGTTTGTTCAAAATGTCCTCAATTGAAGCTGCTGAAAACGTTGACTCTACTACTGTCGTTGACCAAGTCGCCACCCAAGTTGAAAATGTTTCTATTGAAGATTCAACTAATGATGCTGATGCCACCATTGACGCTGATACTACTGTTGATGAAGAATCAAAAAATGATGAATCTTCTGAAGTTCCAGCCGTTTATGTTCCTCCACCTTCTATTGATGATGAAAATGCTTTCCCTACTTTAGGTAATGGTACTGCTGCTCCAGTTAAAAGTGCCCCAGTTTCTTGGGGTCCTTCAATGGCTAATGCTTCTGTTTCTAATATTGCTCCTATCCCAAAAAAATCTGCCTCTTCAAAAACTTCTGTTACTGGTTCCAAGATTGTTCAAGAAGCTTTCCATATTAACACTTCTGTTACAATCAATGTTACTAAAGTTGAATTTGGTAAAATTATTTCTGAATTAAAATCCAAATATAATGTTTCTATTGAATCAACTTTATCTTCTGTCACTAAAAATAGAAGTTTCATTGTTTCTGGTAAAGCTGGTGATGTTATCAAAGCTAAAAAGGAAATTGTTCGTCGTTTGACTAAACCTGTTAAGATTTCTTTTAACATCCCTGCAAAAACTAGATCTGCTATTATTGGTGCTGGTGGTAGAAATTTGAAACCAATTATTGAATCTACTGGTACTAAAATTGATATTCAATCAAATACTGCTTCTCCTACACCAGGTGATGATGATTTAGATGACCAAATTGTTGTTACTGTTGATGGTGATGTTGATGGTGTTAATGAAGCTAAACAAAAAATCTTGGCCATTGTTCATGAAGAAACAAAGAACTTGACCACAAAGATTGTTGTTCCTTCAAATATTATTGAATTTGTTGCTTCATTTGAAGTTAACACTGATGAATTGACTGTTACAGGTCCAAATAAGGCTGGTGTTATTATTATTTCTGGTTTAAGAGAATCAGCTTTATTGAAAAAATCCGAAATTGCTAACCAATTACAAGATTTAGAATCTAATGTGACTGAAGTTATTAAGACAATTCCAAAACAAGTTCATCCATTCATTGACCCAAGTGAAATTTTCTCTAAATTCGAAGTTGTTGTTAAAATCCCTGCTGAAGGTCAAGAAGTTTCTTTCAAAGGTTTGCAAAAAAACATTGACCAAGCAATTGCTTATGCCAGAAATGCTACTTCTCAATACTTGGTTGATTCTTTGGATATATCAAAGGCTCATGGTGGTAAATTATCTCATGCTAAAAATTTGGCTGTTTATTTGGTTCATTCTGGTTCTTTGAAATCAATTTCTCAATCTACTGGTGCAAGAATTGCTGCCCCAGAATATGCTGAATTGGCTACTGAAGATGTCCCAAATGTTATCATCAATTTTTCTGTTTTGAAAGATAAACCAACTGCTATTAAAGAAGCTAGAAAAGAAGTCATTGCTTTAGTCAATCAATTTACTCCATCTCGTTTCCGTGTTATTGAAGATGTTGGTACTTTTTACGCTAAGAAAATAGCCTCCACTACTGAACATGCTGCTGAAACAGCTAATGTCCATGTTGTTCCATTATCTGTCTTGTCCGGTAACAAGACCAATAAAGTTATCTTGGTTGCTTTAGATAATGAAGATGATGAATTTGCTCCATCTCAAGAACAAATTGATGCTAGATTGGAATCTGTTAACAAATCTTTAGATGAAATTAGACATTTAGATTCTGAATTAAAGACTTTGATTTTAGATGTTCCATCTGCTAAACAACAATTCATTGAAGGTCCAAATGGTACTACTTTGAAGACTTTGATCAATCAATCTCAAAATAGTGTTATAATCAAATTACACTCTGATGGTAAATCTGTTTCTCAAGATAAGGTTTTCATTGAAGGGACTAAAGTTGATGTTTCTAAAGTCCATAAAGAAATTGAAGGTTTCTTGAAAGATGCTGAAAATATCAAAGATATTAACAGTTTCAAAGTTGAAACCCAAGTTCCAACTTCTGTCTTATCAAGATTGATTGGTAAAAATGGTGCCAATATGACTACATTAAGAGAACAATTTGGTGTTCAATTTGATGTTGAAAAAAACCCTATTGGTGAAAAGGCTACCATTGTCATAACTGGTTATAAATTCAATGTTCATGAAGCTGAACAACATATTTTGGCTGATTCCAGAAAATGGGCTGATGAAACTACCGCTAAGTTAGTTGTCCCACAAAAATATCAAGCTGCTATCTTAGGTCCACAAGGTAGTTATGTTAAGAAATTACAAACCAAGTATTCTGTTAGAATCCAAATTGATAGAAACAACAATGAAGCCATTATTAGAGGCCCATCAAGAGGTGTTGCTAAAGCTCAAGAAGAATTAAAAGAATTGTTGGATTTTGAAATTGAAAATGGACATGTTAAAGAATTACAAATCCCAACTAGTGCAGTTGCTGCTGTTATTGGTCGTGGTCGTGAAACTTTGAACAGAATCTCTGCTGATACTAATGTTGATATTAACATTACTAGAGAAGGTGATTCTGAAAATGAAGAATACCGTAAGTTGACTTTAACTGGTTCAAGAACTGGTTTAAAAGAAGCTGAAGCTGCTATCAATGCAATTGTCAAAGAAGCTCAAGATACTATCACTGTTGAATTAGATGTTGATCCAAAATACTACAGAATCATTTTAGGTTCTAGAGGTCGTAACAAGACTGAAATCATTGATAAAGCTGGTGGTACTCATTATAAGAATTATTCTAGATTGTTACAAATTCCAGAAGCTGGTTCTGATTCTAAGAAGATCATTTCTACTGGTCCAAAGAAGATTGTTGAATCTATTATTTCTCAAGTTAAGAAGATTGTTGATGATAGAGAAAATTCTGTTACTGAAACTGTTGAAGTTGCTAAGGAAAAACGTAGATTAATCATTGGTTTTGGTGGTGCTACTCGTCAAGAATTGGAAGAACAATATAATGTTCAAATTGATATTCCAAGATCTGAAAGTAATTCTACTTCTGTTAAAGTTGTTGGTTTACCTGAAAATGTTGAAAAGGCTAAGGCTAAGATCACTGAATTGACTGCTGACAACTGGAGTGTTGAAGTCAATGTTCCAGCTCGTTTACATTCAGCTGTTTCTGAAAGAGGTGCTTTTATCAGAAGATTAAGAACCGATTATAACGTTGAAGTTGAACATGGTAATTATTCTAAACGTGCTCAAAGATTAACATCTGCTTTCCCACAACCACCAAAGGAAGCATTTGGTTCTGATGATGAAACTATCAAGTTTACAATTGTCCATGTTAAAAATGATTCTCCAGAAGATGAAACTGATATTATTCCATGGAGATTAATTGGTTCTGATGAAGATGTTGCCAAGGCTGAAGAACAAATCATTGCTTTGATTGCTCAATATGCTAAGGATGATTCTGAAGGTTTCTTATGGGTTAAGAATCCAAGTGTTTTTGGTAAAATTGTTGGACCTCAAGGTTCTCGTATCAATAACATTAGAAAGAAATCTGGTGCACAAATTTATATTCCAAGAAGTAATGATAAGGTTAACAATGTCATTTACTTAAAGGGTGAAAAGTCATCATTAGAAAAAGCAGAAAAGTTATTACGTGCTGAAATTGAAAGATCATAAAGCGTGTGTTACATTTAGTTTATCTGCATTGTTTTTAGTTGCATTTTAAATATATTGGGTTGTATTGATAAAAATTGTAGTAATGATACATAAAGTTATCAACCAATAGAGCATAGAACTCCCTTAACTCAGAACATATAATCATAAAACTCCTTTAACTCTGTAGAATTTCTGTTTATTTCATTTGATCCACTTAAAGTTGCGCGCGACCAGTTTTAGAAACAAAACAATAGAAATCAAAACATTCCAAATTTGATAAAATAAAATCAACGAAAAGAACAAGTCAACAATTGTTTAACAACAGCCAATTAAACAACAATTGAACATGTCTTTTGAAAAGGTAGACGACCTTAACACTCCAAGTTTGGTGGGTCATAGTGTCAGATCAGTTGATGATTCCTTCTCAACAAAAACTGAAACAGTAGATCCAAAAGTTGTTCCTTCCAAAGCAACCGCCAAAAAGGATGATGATGATAAGCATTATACTTCTGTTCATGAACTTCTTGATGAAGGTGCATTAACTGGTGATAAAGAAACTTCAACCTATGATTCTGTTTTGGATGCTAGTGGACAAGTTAAGGCTCCAAGTTTTAGTAAAGAAGTTGCCGCCAATACTGATAAAGATAATAAAAACTCTGTTACTGAAACTTTGATTAAAAAGGAAAAATCTAGTCCTATTAAACCTTCTGGTTTACATCAACCTAGTACGATTGAAGACTTTGTTGTTATTGACGATGGGGATGATGATATTGAAATGATTGATGTTAAAGCTGTTGGTGCTGGTACTGATAAGGAGGAAATTGAAATTAATTCTGTTGATATCAACCCACCAGCTTTTGAATCTAGTGCTTCAACACTAACTACTCATCACATTTCTCATGGTCCTGAAGCTAATATCTATTCTTTGAAGAATGATAAAGAAACTGAAGTTTCTTTAGAAGATTTGATTGATTCACAAATGGCTTCAATGACTGAATTAACATCAAATTTGAAAGAAAAAATTAAAACCAAAAAGAAGAAGAAGAAGGTTACCAAAAAAGCTTCAAAAGAAAGAAGAAGTTCTACTAGTGGTGTTTTACCTGAATCTGTTATTGAGAATGATTCTTTACAACAAGTTCCTGCTGGTGCTAGAGAAGGTACTTATTCTCCTTTAGTTCAATCAAGATCACAATCAACTGCTCGTGATTCTAACAATGGTGGATCTGATGCTCCTTCAGTTAAACCACATTTGGCTAGAGGTGAATCTTATCAAGGTGTTAGTGCTGAATATCAAGCTCCAGAAAGAGCTGGAAGAACTTCACACAGACCACATATTGAAAATCCTTTAGAAAGATTAAGATCTCCGTCAAAGGAATATTTACGTTCAATTTCTAAAACTAGACAAAAATTGGAAACTCAAAAAATTCAAGAATATTCAAGTACAAAAGAATTGGCTGATGAAGGTGCATTAGTTAATGATCCTCAATACAATTCAAAGTTGGATCAAGCTCGTGAAAATATCATTGAACATTTACATGAAAAAGTTGATCATTTACATGAACACTTTGAAGATCATCATCATGGCCATTCCCATGATACTACACCAGCTTATATCAAAGATGAATTGAAACAAAAGGAGAAGAAAGTTGAAGACAAGATTAAAGGTAAATCCAAAAGGGGTAGATCTGGTAAAGGTAAGACTGAAACAAATTCCAAAAGTTCTTCACCTGAATCCAAGTCAGAAGAGTTAAATGAAACCAAGTCTGTCAAGGACGATAAACAAATTGGTGTTTCTGCAGCTGAACTTAAAGAACAAACCACTAAGAATGATGACAAATTGAATGGAAACCCTGATGAAAATACTAGTGACAAAGTTCATGATAAAGTTGATGATAAAGCTAAAGTTCAAAATTCCAAAGCCAAGAAAAATAATAAAAAAAAGCCTCAAGCTAGATCTCAAACTTCAAATGATGAGATTAAGACTGAAAAGGTTGAAAATAAAGAATCCAAAAGTGAACCAAAGTCTGATTTGAAGAAAGAAATTGAATCACAAACTGATTTAAAAACTGATGATTCAAAGTTGGAAATCAAAATTGATGAGCCAAAATCTGAAACACAACAAGCTTCTAAACCTAAGAAGAACAATAAGAAAAAAAACAATAAGAAAAAATCACGTTCAGCATCCCCAATCCCTCCTCTTTCAGAAGAACATTTGTCTGAATCTAGTTCTAAAGCTACTACAACCAGTGCTGTTGTCACTGATGTTTCTGCTAGTGCAGGTTTGGCTGCTTCTGATTCTTCAAAGACAAAATCTGAAGATCAAACTGAACAAGATAATGTTGATAAGTCTGTTCCTCAAGCAAAACAAACTGAAAACAAAGAAAAGAAAAAGGATATTAAGCCTGAAGAAGCTGAAGCCATTGAATCAAAGACTTTTTCTGAAACTGATTCCAAGAAGGAAGCTAGTGCTGATGCTGATTCAAAAGAAGATATCAAACCATCTTCTGATTCAAAAACAGATATAAACAAGGATGATGAAATTGAACTTGCTGATGTTAAGAAAGAAAATATTGAATCGGATGTCAAGAAAGCAGATGAAGTCAAAATTTCAGTTAAAGATGAATCTAAACCTGAAGTCAAAGAAGTTCCAAAGTCAACTGATGCTGATATTGAGGCTCCAAGTGTCAGTAACAAAACCGAAACTGAAGAACCTATTTCTGAGACTGTTGAATCTAAAAAAGAAGTTGAAGTCCCTGTTGTTGATACATCTGTTGAAACTAAGGGATCTTCAAATAATACAGCTGAAAAGGTTGAAACAAAGGAAGATAATGGGAAGAAAGTTGCTGAAGATAAAGATACTGATATTCCAGATTCTGATGGAACCCCATCTAAACTAGAATCTCAATCAAAATCTGAAACTAACACTAATGCAGTTGAAGAAGTTACTAAGAAGACTGATACTGATTCAACATCACCATTGAAATTGCGTTCTGATGTCTCTAAAGAAGTTTCTAGTTCAGTTGATGAAGTGTCTAAAGGTGTTGAATCATTAAAAGTTTCTAGTGATCCAGCTTCTGATGCTGAAAAACTGATTCAACAATTAAATGATGCAATTGATAATCATGGTGGTGAAAATTCTGATATTGAAGATCTTGAAGAAGAATTAGCTGAAAAGGAATTAGAAGCTAAGGAAAATGATAAGTTGGTTGCTAAAGATGTTGTTGAAGAGAAACATGAAAAATTAGCTGTTGGTCCTAGTGATAAACCTGAAGAACCAAAAGTTGAAACTAAGCCTGAAGTTAAATCAGTCAAAGAGGAAACTATTAAAGCAGATGATTTAAATGAGATTGGAGAACCATCAAAAGAAGATATTATCGAATTATTGAAAGATGAACCAGTTTATATTTATACATCTTTAGCTGGTGGTGGGTTCATGATGCCAACTCGTACAAACATGTTAGCCACCATTTTAACTGCCAACAGAGTCCCATTTACTTATAGGGATCTTGGTACAGATGAAGAAGCTAGAAATGTTTGGCGTCGTTATAGTAGAGGTCGTTTATTACCAGGTGTTGTTAGAGGTAAGGATGATATTATTGGTAATTGGGAAGAAATTCAAGAAGCCAATGAAAGTTATGAAGTTAGAAAACTTATTTATGAGACGTTGTGATACAATTTATAAAATATTTATTTATTTGATATAAACGAAGAAATTTTTGATTATTTTTTGTAGTTAATTATCTAAGCTGTCAATTCAAACCGGGCAATTATAATTTGAGATAAACAAGAATATTGGAAATAATCCAATTTAATATTAAATTTTGATTCATAAATTAGAAATTATATTATTCCAACTATAAAATGCTTTCTGCTAGAATACTGAATGATGTTCTTGATCAAGGTCTTCGTCCAATTCCAACAAGTGATAAATCACTTTTATCAACTGCAATAGTAACTCCAAAAGGTACATTATTAGCATCAAAAACTAATACAAGCATAACTGTTATGAGTGATACGAAATTAAAGATGTTTGCTTTGTTTAGTGTTAATAGATATATTGAGGATATTCAACTTGGTTCTGGGGATTTATTGTTAGTTAATGAAGGAATTGGGAAATATGCTGTTGATGATTATGAGTTATATATAACTAAAATTGATAATGTTGATTTTTTAATATTATTAGTTTGTGATAAAGATTATCCATTGGGTTTAATAAGATTAAAGTTAAGATCCTTGAATGATGTTTTACAAGATTTAAAAGATTTTGAATATATTGAAGAATTTTAATTAAAAATAGATACTACAAAAATAAATTTTTAATATTAAATGTAATTCAAGATGTATAAATGACCAACGTTAAACTCTCAGTATAGCTTGAAAGGAGAAAAAAGGAACATAAAAATGACGTTAAAATAGAATAATAAAGAAGGGTATGACATGACAATATTAGTTTGAAAACTGTAGTTTTGTTGGTTCACAAAAGATTAAAGATGGAGTAAGCGAGCAGTGAAGCAAGCAGTGAAGCTTGAAATGAGATTTGTTGTAATTAATTTGTGATGTATTTTGTGTGAGACTTAAAATAAATTTAGGAATATAATTAGAAATATGCATGGAAAAGCAAAGGTTTAGTTGTGTTTTTATTTCCTTTAGTTTACATTCATACCCTTCTTTTATTGTTTATGTTATTTGTGATGCAATCGTTCGTTGGATGTGGGTTAGTTGATTAAAAAAAAAAACACAAAACAATAATGATTCATTTCTCATTTTCAGTATCTTCAGCAGCTTCCTCTTCTTCCTCTTCTTCTTCTTCTTCATCATCAATATCATCCATTATGCTTTCATCGTAACTTTCTTCTTCAGAATCATACCAAAAATTCTCATCAACAACTTCATCTTCTAAAGGAGCAGAATGACTAGAAACATAAGCTGAAGATTCAGAAGTTGGCATAATAAATCCCTTTGGGATGTCTTGTTTAGATCTTTCAACTTCAAGTGCCACTTTTTTTTTATAAACATCAGGACGTTTTCTCCAGTCTAAAGCGGCATCAATATTAGCAGGAGAATTTGGATTTGGATCTTCTAAAAGAGAAACTATTGAAATCAAAACTGTTTCAACACTTTGAGCTGGAGACCAAGTTTCAGAATCAGGTTCACCAGAAGTTGCATCACCGCCTTGATGTAAAATAGATATACATAAACGACCATCACGATAAACATTTGGATGGTAAATTGCAGGGGTGAATCTAAAAGTTGGAGGTGAAAAAGGGTAGTCAGAAGGAAACTTCATTTGAGCTCTAAAGTATCCGCCGTGGTAAACAGAGTCCTCATTCAACACCATAACGCCTATATTCCATAAAAAGATGTTATCATCTTGAAGTTCGATATGGAAAGAAGGGATGGCCTTTTTTGGGTCTGTTAGTTCTCTATATTGCCGTAACAAAAGGGATGCAGCGCTTGAAGAGGACATTATGATTTTGGTGTTGGTTTTGTTGTTAGTTGTGGTTGTGATAAATCTTGTTTGTTTTGTTTTTGTTGTTTTTGTTGTTGTTGTTGTTGTTGTTGTTGTTGTTGATAGGAATCAGAGAAGGTGTTTAAAATCAAACGGAAATTTATGAGAATAAAAATTCACTTATTCTGATATTTAAAGCTAAATTAGTTTATTTAAATATTTTTATTGTTTATAACTATTATAGTTTAAATGACTCTTTCTCTATTTCTCTTTTAATTTATTTATCACTCGTTTCTTGTTTCACCTTGTTGGTTTCCTTTATTTTTCCTCTTTTCTCTCAAAAATTTCTTTTCGACAAAATTTTTTGTGGAGCGGAAAATACAAAACAAAAAAAAATTATCCAAATTCGGTAACATTTCCTAATGAGGTAACTGAAGAGATAACACTTTGAAATTTTAGTGGTGTTGTGTTATGTTGTGATGTGATGTGATGTGATATTCGACGCTTATTGGACGATCAATCTGAGTATTCATTTCAACATTAAAATTCTTTCCTTTTATTTCAACTAAGCGTGGCCTTACCATGTTTTATGTGTTTTTTTTCCATCAACACTTTTAAAAACAACGAAAACAAACTAATACACACATCATTATCAATCTATAATTACAATATATACCATGGCGGCTAATAATAGCGTGATACAAGTCTATGGTGGTGGTATGAATCTTATTACTGGTCCAAATTTGCTTATATATTAACACATTTTTTTTTAGATGAAGTTGCAGCTTTAGTATTAGATCCAGGCTCTCAATCAACTCGTGCTGGGTTTGCTGGTGAAGATTGTCCTAGAATAGTAACACCTTCTTATGCTGGGATTTCAGGTGATGAAATGGATGTTGATGCTTCTAAAAACCATAAAAAAAGATCAAATTATTATTATGCAGAATCTCAATTAGAATATCCAAAAGAAAATGCTGAATTAAAACCAATATTAAAAGATTCAATCATTCAAGATTGGGATTCTGCTGTTGAACAATGGGATTATATTTTTAATGGATTACATGCAGATATTACTGAACAACCTTTATTATTAACTGAACCTGTATGGAATACCCCAGAAAATAGAACTAAATCTTTAGAAATTGCATTGGAAACATTTGATTTCCCAGCTTTTTATTTAGCACCATCTGCTTCTTGTGTTGCTTTTGCTGTTGGAAGACCTTCTGCTTTAGTAGTTGATATTGGTCATGATTGTGTTAGTGTTGCTCCTGTTATTGATGGAATGTGTTTAGCTAAAAGTACTTTAAAAACTCATTATGCTGGTAAATATTTATCACAACAATTATTAAATAAAGTTACAACAAAAAAATTAGAAATTATCCCATTATATAAAGTTGCATCAAAAATTTTAACACAACCAAATGAAAAACCTAATTGGATTCCAAAATCTTTTCAAAATATTACAAAAACATATCAAGATTATCAATTGGAAAAAACTTTACTTCAAATTAAAGAATCTATATTAAAAGTCCCTATTGAATCTGTTTCTTTAATTGAAGATAATGAAGAAAATTTCCCAAAAAGAAATTATGAATTACCAAATGGTCATATTGTTGAATTTGGTAAAGAACGTTTTGAAATTGGTGATGCTTTATTTGATCCAGCTTCTTATAAAATTGATGGATATATTGCTGAAAGTGGTGAACCAGAAATTAATAATAAAAATGATTATGTTCCATTAAAAAGAGCAAAACTAAAAAATACTGAAGATGATATTATAACTGAAAATACATTAGAAACAGATTCAAAATTAAATAAAAGAAGAAAAACTGAAATTATACCTGAATATAGAGGGTTAGGTTCATTAACGGCACATGCTTTATCATTAGTTGATGTTGATTTAAGAGCTCAATTAGCTCATAATATTGTTGTTACTGGTGCTTCATCTTTAATACCTGGATTAAATGATCGTTTAATGTCAGAATTAAATAAATTACATCCAGGTTTAAAAATTAGAATACATTCTTCTGGTCATACAACTGAAAGAAAATTTCAACCTTGGATAGGTGGTTCTGTTTTATCAAGTTTAGGTACTTTCCATCAATTATGGGTGAGTAAAAAAGAATATGAAGAAGTTGGTGCTGATAAATTATTATCACAAAGATTTAGATAAATATTTAGGGTTTTTTAATATAGTTTTGTACAATATACTTAAATTATAAACTATTAAACTCCAAAGTATTATTTTTAATAGCTTCAAAAACACAAGAAACCATTGCTTTTGATCTATCAATAGCATAATGACTTTTATTTAAAAATTCAATTTTTTTAGTAACAACAACTTTAGGATCAGTAATTTCAAATAATTCTGATAAATTTTCAACTGCTGTTGATAAATGAGTTTGAACATTTTCAAAAATATCCATAAATTTTGAATGATAATCACAATAATGAGCAACAACATATGACCATTTTAAACAACCTCTTGAACGTAATAAAATATGAACACTTTCTGTTAAAAATTGAGCTTCAATCCATGAAATACCTGAAGCTTCTTGTAATTGACGAACTTTATCTTCAACAGCTTTACATAATTGTTCATCTTGTCTCATTGAAGTTTCATGAATTGTAAATAAATTATAAAAATGTAAATATCTTTTTAAAGATTCTTTTGCTGTTAACATTTTTCTTTCTTGTTCTTTATTTTTTTCTTTAATTTTTTCTTCTTGATAAATACTACAATTATAATATTGATTCCCATGTTTTGTCCAATCACCTAAACAAATCCAACAAAATTCATGTCGACATTTTTTACATGTCATATGATTACAACCTCCATTTTTTTCAATCATTGAATTACATTTTGGACATGATTTAGTATTTGATATGATCCAATTAACAGTTTCTGTATCATCACGACATTTAATAACCCATTTTTTGGCAATTAAACATGGTGCTGGTGTATGATTTTCTAAATCACAATTTAAACAAAATTGATGTTCATGAGTACAAGTTGCTATTGGTACTTCACCTTTTTCTGCACTTTTTTTAATGGCTTCTATATTAATAAGTTCCACTATTGAATCACAATCTGGAGCAGGACACCATTTAAAATTTTTATGAGTATCAAGATATTGTTTTGTAGAATTTTCTAATAATTTACTTGATTCATTTTCACCAACAATAGCAGCTAAATCTTTTGAATCTAATGCAACATCACAATTAGGACATTTAATAACTTCACCTGTAGTAATTCGATCTCCAATATAATGCTTATAACAATCCAAACAATATTCATGTCCACATGCTAATGAATAAGATTCAATCTTATCTTCACAACAAATCATACAAGTAAATGAATCATTAGATGGATATTTTTTCAATCCACTGTTTTTTCCAATAATAATACCAGCTTTTGATAATACATCTTCTGGATCATTAGTATATTCATCCATTAATTTCTCAAAATTCCATGAATAAAAATGCAATAAAGTTAATGCTTGTTCTTGATCTAATTGTAAAACATCACAAATCTCTTTAGTTTTTGATTCTAATTTAATAACCATATCTTTCATTGAACGTACTTTATAATGTGTAACCTTGGGTACTAATGTATCTTCTTGTTTAAATTCAGTATCATCATTATCATCATTATCATCATCGTTATCATCATCATTATAATCAATCTGGTCTAATTCATCCATACTATCTGGATATCCATCCATATCTTCATATTCATAAGAAAAATCTGAATAATCCCCATCTTCTTCTCCTAGTATTTCATTTTCATCATCACTATTATATGACATATCACCATTAGTCATTATTGATTGTTGAAAATAAATATAAATTTATACCAAAATCAAACGTCAAAACCACTTGTTTCTTTTAATATTAATATCAATGTTATTCCAACAGTATAATTCGTCCAAGAATATTGTTCTCAATAAGATGAGTTGTTATAATTTAGATTGATAATGAAAAGCTTGATCGTTAACAATAATAGTTTATTACCCGTTTTGATGCAAAGCTATCCCAACCACACAATTAAAGGTGTAATGAATCAAGTTTTAATGATTCTATATAGTTATTTATTTGAACTGATTTGCTTATTTTACTTTTAGTAATTTGATTGCTCAGTTGTGGATGAATTATAAAGTTTAATGAATGGGTTTTAGTGTATTTACAATCTTTTACTTTGAGATGAGATAAATATTTTTGAGTAAAATCAAAAAAAATTCAGTTTAAAGCATCGTAATATATTTAAAATTTTAACCATTCACCAATATATTATAAAAATTAAACATATTAATACCATAATTATGTTAAAATTAATTTAAATTTAACTCCAACACCAAGAGTATTATATAACTTCAAATCCAACATCCAAACACCAATTTTGTATTACGTAATTTTTAACATCCAGACACCAGAGCATCCATCAAAATTCTTTCAACAACAACAACATTAACATTATAAACTATCATCAAATAATTAACCAATATTAAACAATGGCTGATAAACAAAGAGAAACAGCAGATGCTGCTGATTTACTATCTTCATTGTCAATTAAAACTGCTTCTAAGGAACAAGCTGCTCCTACCACTGAAGAGCCAAAATCTGAAGAACCAAAAAAGGTTGAACTAAAAAAAGAAGAAAAACCAGTTGAATCAATTAAATCTAAAGATGAATCTAAAGATTCTCAAGAAGATTCTAATTTAATCCAATCTACATACGAAGTTAAAGTCAAACTAGCTGATTTACAAGCTGATCCAAATTCCCCATTATATTCTATTAAATCATTTGAAGAATTAGGTTTAGAACCAGAATTATTAAAAGGTTTGTATGCTATGAAATTTCAAAAACCATCTAAAATTCAAGAAAAAGCTCTTCCTTTACTAATATCAGATCCTCCAAAAAATATGATTGCTCAATCTCAATCAGGTACTGGTAAAACTGCCGCATTTTCTTTAACTATGCTTTCAAGAGTTGATCCAAATTTAAAAGCCACTCAAGCTATTTGTTTAGCTCCAGCTAGAGAATTGGCTAGACAAACTTTAGATGTTGTTCAAGCTATGGGTAAATATACTAAAATTACAACACAATTAGTTGTTCCTGAAGCTATTCCAAGAGGTGAACAAGTTAATGCACAAATTTTAGTTGGTACTCCAGGTACTTTATTAGATTTGGTTCGTCGTAAACAAATTGATGTTTCTCAATTAAAGGTTTTCGTTTTAGATGAAGCTGATAATATGTTAGATCAACAAGGTTTAGGTGATCAATGTGTTCGTGTTAAAAAATTTATTCCAAAACATGCTCAATTAGTTATATTTTCTGCAACTTTCCCAGATCATGTTCGTAAATATGCTGAAAAATTTGTTCCAAATGCTAATGAATTGACTTTAAAACAAGAAGAATTAAACGTTGATGCTATTAAACAATTATATATGGATTGTGATGGTGAAGAACATAAATTTGAAGTTTTAAATGAATTATATGGTTTATTAACAATTGGTTCTTCAATTATTTTTGTTGCTAAAAAAATGACTGCTAATATTTTGTATAAAAAATTAAAAGATGAAGGTCATAAAGTTTCAGTTTTACATAGTGATTTACAAACAACTGAACGTGATCGTTTAATTGATGATTTTAGAACTGGTCGTTCAAAAGTTTTAATTACAACTAATGTTTTAGCTAGAGGTATAGATATTCCAACTGTTTCCATGGTTGTTAATTATGATTTACCAACTGATAGAAATGGTGATCCAGATCCATCTACTTATTTGCATAGAATTGGTAGAACTGGTAGATTTGGAAGAGTTGGTGTTGCAATTTCTTTTGTTTATGACCGTAAATCTTATCAACAATTACAAGCCATTAGACATTATTTCGGTGATATTGAATTAACAAGAGTACCAACAGATGACTGGGATGAAGTTGAAAAAATTGTTAAAAAGGTTTTAAAATAGATTTGTATATTAAATAAAAGAGTAATTTTCAATGTATTTAAGTATTTCCTGAAACGGTAGTGTTATTCCTATTTAGGAAAAGCTACTCCCCATTCAAGGGAACCGGAACAACCTGTTTATAAAAAAATATTGGTTTCTCTCCCTAATAAACATTCTTAAATAACTGAATTAGTTATATCATTCATTAAAACATTATAACAAAATGGCCAATTCAAGTAAAATCATCAACGCTATTATTGGTATGTCTTCATTTTCTTTATTCACATGATTGTTCTTTTGAAATTATTTTGAACCTATATTTTAAATTTTGAAAGATAAATTCCTCAACCTATTAAATTTAAACTAACAATTATAGCTGTTATTTTCCCACCATTAGCTGTCTACATTTGCAGAGGTACTGGTAAAGATTTGTTAATCAACATTGTCATGTGTATTTGTGCTTGGTTCCCTGGTATTTTACACGCTTTATACGTTGTCTTTACAGATAATTAAGAATGTAACTATAATTGAAAGAAAAGATTACCGCCGTGTTGCTATATCACATTATGAATATTTTTTTTTTGTTGTTTATTATAAATTTAAAGCGGTATCTACGAATTTTATATATATATATCAATATCTAAACTTGTTTTAAGAAGAAATAATACTTAATATTTTAATTTTCTAATTTTCTCGTAGAATACAGTTCAATTCTTTAAATTTATCATTCAACTTCATTCATTAAAGTGATTTATATACAGTTTTGTAGGTCTTTTGCTTCAAGCTTATAATCTAAAAAAAAAAAACAATTAATAAATGAACTTTATAATCATTATGAAAATCAAACTTACTGAGGAACCATAGCATCCATCAATGGACTTTGAATGAAAAAAACACCGCCCTAATTAGCTGTTAATAATCAATTTTGACATTAAAAATACTAAAAACATACAATAAATAAAGCAACGTTAAAAATGATTGGGAAACTTGGGTTGCTCTTAACTTTTTCCAAGTAAGATTGTTCTTTGGTAGCACGAGGAGCAGATGGTTGAGCGTAGATAGAAGACATTTCTTGTATTTTTATTAATTATATCTAGAACTAACTTCAACTAAACTGATATTCGCCTCTTTGCTCACCTTTTTTCGTTGGAAAAAAAAAATCAAACATGGTTGGGGACACATAATTTTTAAAAGTAAATAATGTTTCTCAGTTCGATTCTCTGGTGGAGAATATGTTAATTGATTTTACAAACTCTACTAAATTCAAATTTAAAACCATTAATTCAATATCCCAAAATGATACAAAAAAACTTTTTTAACCATACGGTAATCTCTATCTATGTGTGTTTTTGTTTTCTTCAGTAGCCTTAAAACTCCAAAACTCCCAGTTAGTTAAATAATTATGAAACAATAAATTATAACCCCAAATTAACTGCTCATTTTAATTGAAACATTATTTTTTTGCATCTAAAATTACATTATTTTTCTTGGATGGCACCATTCCATACCTTTCTTTTTAAAACACTTTCAAAATCCAGTTTTTCCCTTATTATCCACATTTTCAATCTTAACCTCTCGAGTAGCAGTGACAACTATAGCTGGTTGTTCTTGAACTCCAAACAACATATTCACAACTTTATTAAACACATATACAATTCTGGTCATTCTTATGATATACACAACAATATCATATGCTATTAAAAGTATAACAGGGGTGATTATTAGAGTGGCTAACAATATCTAAAATAGTTAAATACAATTCTTTAAATAAACCTTAAGAAAACATACACATAAATATCTTATCACTGTGATTGAAAATTCTGCAAGTGATACCAGAAACTCCATTTTTATTATTATCGCTTCGTTCTATTTAATTGTTCTGTCTATTGTTGTTACTGTTAATCTATTTTCTTGCGCTTCTTGTTTGTTTTTAACTCATCTCTAAATCGACACGTGATAATTTGACAGCCTCGATTTAAAAAAAAAATTAATTTGAAAAAATTGTTGTACTGAAAACTTTTTTAAAAACTTTCAAATTGTGAATTTATGTTAAACTGTAAGTACTATTGATAACCACCAGAAACAGTTTCTAAATGATGTTCAACCTTATACTTATCTACATTACCTGAGAATTTTTAAGAGAAGAGAAAATACATTCTGACTATTGAGCTGTTTAACGTTAATTTTAAATAATTATAAAACGTATCATTAACATTTTATAGAAATTGTTTATCAATAAAATTTATCCTAAAAGATAATATTCATTTCCACGTTTGTTTATAGTTTTTTATAGTTTTTTTAGGGAGGTATTTCAATAATTAATTCATACTGGGATTGTTCGAAATTGTCCATATTCTATTATTGGTTAGATTTCCTACATGTTCTCAGTAACTTTAATTATAATAAAAACAGAAAATAAATGGTGCAATTGACAAACAAAATAAATTTCTTTTCTGTATTTAATAGGCATATATTTATTGACTTAAGGATTACTTAATCAATAGACTAATGTTCTTATAAATGGAATATTTGAATTAAGAATAATCGAATGTTAAAAATATAAATCACTTACAGAATACAAAATAGATTCTAAAGCAATCATTTAATAAATTCTACTTATCGTCAAAAATTGTTTGTTTGACAGCTATAATATTTGCAATTTTTAAATAATAGATCTGCATCAAGTCTGAAAAACTTAATTTTCTTTTGAAAACTATATAAAAATTAATAGAACTTTAGGTAAATTTATTATCATCTGAAAGATCATTTATCAGATAAATATATAATTGTAATTTAGTAACCATATTCCCACTGATCCTTGTTTTATTTGCAGTACTTGCAGAAAATGCAAATAATTGATCAGCGGATTTATAAATACTAGTGTAGGTGTTATAAAAATTAATGCAAATAATTCGCGATTAATGGTAGGAGTACTAACAATAGTGAAATAATACTCTTTTTTTTTTGTTTTTTAATAACGAAAATATTTATTAAAAATATATGGAAAAATGCTATAAAATATAACTAGACAACTCTTTCAAAGAATTATTTAGTAATCTTAAGATTATCTGATGCCTTAGATGGGTAATATATCCTTGTATCGATGAATCCTAATAAAATTTGATGATCATGCTACTAGAAATTTTTTTAGATCTCAATCTCAATTAATACAAAAATTGGAAGTCTTTTTTTTTTGCGGCGGAATTTGGATTTTTCAAAATTTGTTTTTCACAGACCCGAAAGTCTCTTAAAACGAGCCTAAGACCGTGTTTTTGTTTTTCAGAGCCTCTTGTGGGACTGAGTTCTGAAAAACCAATTTTTGGCCAGTAGCAACTTTTGCTGTCATTGATTGTTAGTAAAACACGGGCAAATAGTCAAACTTACATACATACAAAATCTCCGTTGTATGTGTATAAAAAATTTGAGTAAATTACCAATTAGAGCAGAGCTATGTTAGTATTGGGTGTTTTTTTTTTACCAAAATAAAAAAAATAAAAAAATAAAAAAAAAAAAAATAGATATATTTGTAACTATCACTACGAATATATCATCAGCCTTATGTCAACTATACACTCATACGCTTGTGGACCAACAACAATGACAATTGATAATCTCAATTGGACAGTTGCTACTAATATATACGCTTGCGGCAAATATCAACAACGATACACAACTACTAACAACTCATACAGAATTAAAATAAAACCATTATTAATATACATAGTAATCATGATGAATATGATCACATGTGTAATGGCTAAAACATTATACGATCTTGAAGCCTTAGGCATAGTTTTAGTGGATGATCCACAATATACTAATGGTACATATAATTGTACTACAGAGATACAACTGGAAGATTTAGACTTCTTCACTTTAGCCAAATACGAAGCGAACAGCTTGATAGACAACTTCCATGAGAAGTTTTACGAATTTGACGAAGTTACTAGCGCATCAAATTACAATACCACGGGGATTAACTCATTGAGTAAAAGAGATTGTACAATTACAGGCAAAGTTGCAAGCATCACAGAATGGCAGAAAGCGCAGTCCGGAACTTGGTGGTCACCTTGGTATCCAATATCTTGTTGCTATTACTGCGATCTAGGTCCTGCAACCTGTACAAATAGTTTAGGATATAGTTTCACATATGGTTGGTCTGTTACCGCAGGTTTGAGCTGGGACAAAGTATTATCTTCTGCTAGTGTCTCGATTACTAAGTCATATTCTAAAGACACATCTTTTTCATGTTCATGGAAAGGAGGAAGTGGACCAGCACAAATCTGGTATCAGACACAGATCTACTGGGTAGACATGCAGAAGAGAACGAAGGAGATTGGTTCAAATGGTTGTACTTACACGAGTGCATGGAGTGCCTATTACCACGCTGATGCACCAATTAAAGATTCATCACACATTGGTTGTAGTGTCGGATTTGGAAACACTAAATGTGATGTTAATCAAAAGTGTGTTAGATCATAAACATGAGACACTCCAAGAGGTTCAATTGAAGTTTGAATCATTTTCCATCTCCAAATATCCATCCTCTAATTTTTATTACTCCTATTAACTTTTTATTATTATTTCATATTATTCATTCCAAGGTTTCTTCACTTCATTAGAAGGAAGTTTTTATCCTGGAATATACTTACACTTTCAGTTGTTTTACTTACCTATAACTTAATTTTTGAATCACAATTATAAGAAAAACTGATATTAAAATTTTTTATATTGGGACCTAATATCAATTTTTAATTATTTACCTTCTCAAGTAATCTAGGTTTTATACTATAAGGAAAATGTTTATAAGTGGATGATCTCTTATTAGGATTCATCGATACAAGGATATATTACCCATCTAAGGCATCAGATAATCTTAAGATTAGTTGAATAGATCTTTGAAAGAATTGTCTAGTTATATTATTTTATAGTATTTTTCCATATATTTTAATAAATATTATCGTTATTAAAAAGAAAAAAAAAAAAATAATATTAATTAATTAATTTTTTATATGATATTGATAATTTTTGCCTACTATTTCATAAGATTATTAGACGTCCTAATATCATTAATATCTAATTGTTTCCATTAATTTATATAATATTTACACAGAATATAGTTATTATAAGTATTAATTTATTCCAGTAATATTAATATATGTCTACAGTTGCGTACATGAAAAAAAAATATATATAATTTTTTATTGAACGTTATTAATTTATTGACACTTTTAGAGGATTAACAGTAATCTCCAATATGTAAAATAATTATCACCATTTTGCTAAAAATGTTATTTATCTTAAAGTATTAATTGAATCTTCATCGGATATAATATGCAAGGACCTGCAATTATCGGAAAATTAATTGCACGAGTTTTTCAACTTCTCAAATTCACTCTGAAACTCTCAATAAAAGAGAGGGTTTCTTTTCATTCTATAAGATTGATAACCGTGAGATTCGAACTCACGCCTCCGAAGAGACCAGGACCTTAACCTGGGGCCTTAGACCACTCGGCCAGGTTACCATGGTTATCAAAATGCAATAATCTGCACAACTATGTGATGTATTCTATGCATAACGTTTAAGTTTAAATTTAGGTTTTGGCTTTTAGGATTTCGCTTAAATAAATAGCATTCATTATACAGCCAATTTCATAATAAGGGTTTTAAAAAAAAGATAAAGAGATTTCAAGCACCTAAAAGTATAAAGTATAAAGTTAGTTAATCCGCCTATTATCTATAATATATCTCTTGATACATATGCGAACTCCTTTTAAATTTACATTTCTTTTTTTATTGGTACAGTAACAAGAGATCAAAAAAAGTGTATCCAAATAACGAATTGTGATTGATGGATCAGTTCTTAGTTGCAGATAAGTATTAGTGAACACCGGTGATTCCTTGAATCAGAATAAACCAGAGTTAACAATAGTTTAGTTCAGATGACTGAGAGTATGAAGCATCAAATCCAATGACCATTATAAGCGATGAAAGTGATAAAACCACCATTTAAAGTTTCAGTTCACTACACACCATACTCCCACTATTTAGGGTCTGTTAATCTTTAATGGTATGAATTGGGAAGTTCCAGCTGCTTATTTTTACCTAGCAGTGCTTTGGAGATCATGTAAACTATATTTCGAGATATATGAAGTCAAACATTATCAAAAGTTTAATTTGAAGGGTGCTGTAACGTTTAGACCCTTAGTAGCATAAAGAGTGAAATGGTTGTAGAGATGAAACACTTGCTTATGTAACAGTGAGTCTGAGATTAATTTCCACATCCCTTTTATGCCTTACACACAGTGCTGATGCCTTGTTTTGGATGGATTGCTTTTTCAGCTTGTCACAATTAATATGTGGAAAAAATTTTCGAAATCAGCAAGGTGCATGGGTAATTGTGCTGCATGTAATTAAGGATTCTTTTGATACCAGATCAGGGATGAGGGAGGAATGATCGTAACTTAAAGATTCAACAACTTGATTGGAGAACCTTTATGAAATAGATCAAGTATATCTTACTTGATTTCATTACGTAAATTTACAAGGATCTACAAATTCAAAAATTTCAACTCAGATCTTATTCAAAGAGTGCACATGGTGGTCTTACAAATTAATTGCATTTGTGTAAGCACTATAATTACATCGCAAAGGTCAAAGACAAGCATTCAAGGATGTCTTTTAGTAGCATATTTATCCAATAGTACTCATAGACTGATATATCGGTGATAATGTTGGATTCTCACACCCAAGTAACTGTGATGTACACCTTGCTTTAGTAAGTTCACAAGAGGAAATTAAAAAGTAAATATACCTTTGTTGAACATTTCATTTCAACCGATAAAGCAATAGACATGGTCTTATGGGCTAGACACAATAGTTGAATTTTTAACTTGGCTGAAACTAACTGACTTGAGCTAAAAAAAAGATTTCAAAATTTCAGACAAGATCATATTTGAAATTGATGGCACTTGATCACAACCAATGATAGCAGCTGAAGGAGTTCTCATTCAGTTGAATCAACACTGTAATTACATACAAGTTTGAAGTCAAAGCTCTTTTTAACTTTTTTAAGCTTTTGTTGCGGAACTCAAAATTCATACTAAATCATGCGCCAACACGCACTGCAAACCAGAAAGGGAAAAAAAGAAATACAGATCTAGAACGGTTTGTCAAAGAAAGAGCGAGAGAAAGCAGACGCTATAAATTATAGCATCCAACATTATCTAACAGTGAATCAATTGAAATAATGTTTTAAGCTTTAAACTTTTGTAGGAAAATCCGCAGCAAACATTAACTCAAGGTTTTCTCCCGTTGTAGACAAGCATCCTGATTTGGGATCGATTGAGATTCAACACTGAAAAACAAAAAAAAAGCAATTGTTAAGTGATCCCAACCTTAATCAATATGTAAAGATAAAACACTTGAATCACAAGTACAATGCCACTGAAACAAATCATAGGTCATGATCAGTGACTGATCCATGTTAAGGGCCTTCAGGTACCTCACGTCAACTTGAAGTATTCAATTAAGCCTGTTTCTGGATAATTATCAACAACAACAACAACACCATTCGTATCAATTTCCTCTTTTGGACAAGAATCTTTCTGATTCTCTAATATGTAAACATATGCATGTGTAAATGTAGTTGAATATGCATGGCTAAAGACACGCTTTGTTGCAGGCACTGTTTTACAAATCTGCAAAATACTGCAAGCTGAAACTCTAATCTGCCTCTGTTATGCGCTTAACATGCAAACCACAGTAATACAAGGGCATCGAGGAACATCAACTATATCACATGGGCTGCAGAAGAATGCACTCCTTATGGTGCATAATGTAGAAACAGTTAGACATGTTGATGCACCACATTTCAGAGCGAATTTTTTTTTACTGCGTCAGAAATGTAGAATCTTCATCAATCTTTGTATAAAAAGAAGCCGAAACCCACCCCCTTCAATTATAAGTCATTTTAGAGCTTTTTGTTCTTTAAGTCAATCCTTCATAAAAACTCAAATCTTATATCAAAGAGATCTCTCACGTTCCTTTGCCATTCAAACCAACTAAGTCATTCTTTTATACTAGTTGCTATTACACTGGATTCACTACATTCCTTTTATTGTTTACAATTTACAAACTCGTCCCGTGTTCATCACAATCTTTTATAACCAAAAAAACAACTATTAAATCACTATTTACAATGAGATTCTCTTTGGCCACTCTATCTTTGATTGCTTCTGCTTTAGCCGCTCCAGCTGTCGTTACTGAAACTGACGTTGTTTACGTTACTGCTCCAGCTGCTGATGGTGCTTCCACCACTGCTTCTGCTGCTGCTCCAGCCTACTCTGCTTCCCATGCCCCACAAGTTGGTAACCGTTACCAAGTTGTTGTTTCTAAGTTAGTTGTTGTTAACGGTGACTCTACTGAAACCAAAATTTCCACTTTTACTCAAACTATCTCAGGTGAAGCTGAACAAGCTACTGCTACTTCTGAAGCTCAAGCTCCAGCTACTGCTACTTCTGAAGCTCCAGCTCCAGCTACTACTACTTCTGAAGCCCCATCTGCTACCTTAGCTGCTAACAAGGCTGTTGCTTCAACCTCTGAAGATGATGAAACCACTACTTTGGCTCCAACTACTTCTAAGGCTGCCCCAACTACCTCCAAGTCCACTCCAACTACCACTTCTCAACAAGCTGAACAAACTTCTTCAACTTCTGACAACACTGACTCTGATTTCGCTTCTGAAATCTTAAAGGCTCACAACGAAAAGCGTGCCAAACATGGTGTCAGTTCTTTGACCTGGTCCTCTGAATTAGAAGCTTATGCTCAAGCTTATGCTGATAAATACGACTGTTCTGGTACTTTGACTCACTCTGGTGGTAAATACGGTGAAAACTTAGGTTTGGGTTACACCACCACTGGTGCTGTTGATGCTTGGTACAACGAAATCAGTTCCTACAACTGGAACGCCCCAACTGCTGATCACTTTAGTCAAGTTGTCTGGAAGAGTACTACCCAATTAGGTTGTGCTAAGAAACAATGTGGTAACTACTGGGGTCAATACACTATCTGTTCTTACAACCCAGCTGGT
Source organism: Liangdongia dryadoides (assembly GCA_030579655.1). Taxonomy (NCBI): domain Eukaryota; kingdom Fungi; phylum Ascomycota; class Saccharomycetes; order Phaffomycetales; family Wickerhamomycetaceae; genus Liangdongia; species Liangdongia dryadoides. The sequence goes on from JAKTRJ010000013.1 coordinate 170,491, forward strand.
AATGTTGCTGGTGAATACTCTGAAAACGTTTTACCATTAGCTTAAATTTAATACCAAAACTCTTTTCTTAGGTCAAAATCATCATGCATATACATTTACTTATTTTGGGTTCTGGTTCATGTGTTCTATAATTTTTTATTCTATTTTTTTTACTTTCTATTTTACATTTTTTTCTCCTTTGATTAAAAGATTCTCTAGCCTTTCAAAAAGCTTGGAGGCCTTTTCTTTTGTTAACTGTGAGGTTTTTTAAGATTGAGACATTTCAGAGCTTTTTGAACGTCTTGAACTAAATACCCATACAACAACACTATTCTTTTATACTTTTTTTTTATTTGGTGTGGTTAGATTATGATACGTTCGCTTATTTTATTTTATTAAAGTTGTAGAATAGACATTATGATTATATTTAGCTTTCTTCTGATTGATTCCTTCTCGAAACTAAGATAGTTAGTTGAAGTTGACATAGTTCAGAACTAGAGTGTTCATTTAAACTTTGAAGAATCAAAACAATTTCTAGCTTCGACAAGTGTTGTTGTAATGATGCATGAACAATCTCCAATCATTTCGTTCGGAAACTTAAAATTTAGCGACTTAAACTTTAAAGAAAAGAGACAAAGATTCGAGATCTAAGGTACAAGTTTAAGAAGTATGGGCATCTTTGATTTTAACTTTTGATGACCAAATTGTACATATAAATAACAAATGATAATCTAAAACATATTGAAAACCCTTCACTTTTGCCGCTGGCTGTTGTGGATCGATCGAGAATCTTCTTCGTTTACTTCGCTTGTTTATGTTTACTTTTTGTTTCATCTTGTTTCAACATTTGTTTTTTTTTTTTTTTTTGACGCATATTGACGTTACTCAACGCACGACACGCTCACGACAGGGGCTAAATTCCCATACACTACGCATAAAAATACATAATGTCATGTGAGAGATGCATATAGTTACAGAATCGAGATAGAATGTTATAACTTACAAGTTTACGTTGATCAATGATTGAAATCAGTATTATCAGGGAAAGTTACGCAAGCGAACTTTAGGTTGATCCTATGATTATTTCTTTGATAAATATTAAGTTACAACTGTACAGAACTCAACTCTGTAAACACTAACTTTTGAATAGTGAATGGTGTATTGGTTAATGATTTAATTTGATTACGCAACTACTTAACAATAGTCATCACTTCTAGATGTCAAAAAATATTTACCCCAGTGCAATCCAGATAAAAATTTGCAGAACTAAAATGATCTAGATCTTGCACATTGATCCAGAACTAAATCGTGCAGATAAAGTCCTGGTCTAGCTTAACTTTCAATTGTTTACATTTATGGGACCTGCAGAGATTAGTGCTTTATGACGCTATGTTGTCTTGTTTACACTTGTGAATTATAGCGATGGTGTAAGACCCTAGTTTCATGACAGAGGGTGTATATAAACAACATTAACTCCAATGCTACACATCTTGAAAACATTGATAGAATACTAAAACCAAGATCAGTTAGATAAACCACTAATTCTTTTTTAAAAAATTAGTTTTCATTCCTTTAAAATTATCTATACTGAACTTTTATTATACCAATTTTTAGTTTAAGAGCCTTAACCTCAAAAATCCAAGATTTTTATTTACCCTATTGCTAAGTAAAGTGTCAACAATTACAATGTTAACTTCCAACTTTTTGATTTTAGTGTCTTCTTATTTAGGTGTTCACCTGACCCAAGCTAGACCTATTGCTATTCCTGATGATTTAGAAGCTTTCAATATTGAAGATGAACTTGCTAGTATTCAGAAAAACTTTGAATCTGATGCTGCTACTGTGTTCAAGACAGAATTTGCTACTGATTTTGAAGTGCATACTGTTTTTGAAACTTCTTTTTTCACTCAATGGTCTACAAAGATTGTTGGTGATGAGCCAGCTCCTACAGGTATACCAGATGTTGAATTCCCATCTATTTCTTTAACGGACCCTGAATTTGCTGATGCTTCTATTGTCACTTCTGTTGTTGTTGCTTCTGTTGAAACCTCTGTTATTGAGTCAACTGCTGAAACTTATACAACTATTGCTTCTGCCAACGTTGAAATTTCACAAGAAACTTCTTCTACTAAAAAACAATTGACTATTGAATCTACCACCAGTTCTGAAGCTCAAGAGACCCCAGACTCAACAGCTTCAACTTCTTCAATTGAAGAATCTACCTCAACTCAAGAACCTTCATCAACTGAAGAATCTACCACATCTACTCCAAAACCAACTTCCACCGCTGAAACCACTACATCTAACACAGAAGCTACTACCTCCACCACTTCTTCTCATACCTCTACTGATACTGCTTTGAATGAATTAGTTGATAAAATGACTCAATTACATAACGACAAGAGAGCTCTTCATCAAGCTCCTCAAGTCGTTTGGAACACCACTTTACAAAAATATGCTCAAGACTATGCTGATAATTACAACTGTAATGGTACTTTAATTCATTCTCGAGGTCCATATGGTGAAAATTTGGCTGTTGGTTTTAAAACTGAGGAAGCTATGAATGCATGGTATGGTGAGTATAAAGAATATGATTACAATAATCCAGGTTTTTCTGAAAACACAGGTCATTTTACTCAAGTTGTTTGGGTTGGATCTGTTCAAATTGGTTGTGGTATTACTCATTGTGGTTCTTATTGGGGTCAATATACTATTTGCTCTTATTTCCCTGCCGGTAATTTTGCTGGTGAGTATCCAGAAAATGTTTTACCTGAAAAGGGTGGGAGTGATAGTAATTAATGACTGTTACGACTGATACATTTACGAATTTTCAATTCATTTAAAATATGATCAATTTCATATTATTATTTACTACTCTTTTTTTTTTGTGATTTTACTTTTGATTTGTGATTTGAGATTAAGACCCACTATGTTGATTTCAATTAGTGTGTAATATATATATTACGATATTTACTAAGATATTATATAGTTATTATATGGGTCCACTTTAGTTTATAAATATTGTAGACCAATAGTGTAAAGATGCATAATTATGCAGGGAATGTGTCAAACAAGGCTGAAAACAACTGGTAAAAAAAGCTTTAAGAAAACTGAATATATACAAATTTAACATTATAAAAACTTCAAATAATAACAGATCTAATCATTAACAACTTTTAACACAAACTTCCTTTCAAAATCCACTAAATCTCTGTTAATCGGTAGAAAATCCGAACTCGCGATTTTGAAGACAGCACAAAAATCAAAACATTGTCGCCATATAAAAGTGTTGAAGAAACATTAAAGAAAACAACTAATTAAAAAAAAGTTTAGCATTGTTGAAACTGAAAAGCAAAACATTTTGATATTTATTGTCATTACAAGATATTTCTCTCACAACTTATTGTTCAGTTCAGATCACTGGTTTTTGTTTTTTTTTTTGACCTGTTTCAATCCTCAAGGAATCGATAATAAGATATTATGGGGTTACTGAGTAAAAAACAAACAAGAGGCATCAAACAAGCAAATAGGTCAAACTCTAATACAAATACTGCTAGTAATGCTGTTGCATCTGTTGATCCTTCACAATTGGCTTTGAAGGCTGCTGCTTTGACATTTAAGAATGCTAATAATAGTATTAGCTCAGGTACTACTACTCATACAGGCGCTGGTCATCATTCAGCTAATAATAATGGGTACTTAAGCCCTGAAAGCCCATTGGTAAAACCAAATCCCCCAGTAAGATATCAAAGTGGTGTTTCACCAAAAGCTAAACCAGTTGGTTATTCAACTCCTAGAAAATCACCATTACCTGCTCCAACAGCTATAAGGACAAATTCACAAACTCCAAATCTTTCACTGGAAAATCTAAGCTTAGGGGAACCAGCACATTCATATTATTATGAAGAACCACCTTCTACAAGCCCCGTTCTTGATAGCTCAAGAATAACTTCCTCACCAAACACTTCTTTACAAGCTGCTCATTTCGCTGCTACAAGATCAAATGCTGCTTCTCGTTCAAGTGATTATTTAGTACAACCACCATCGGCACCAGGGAATAACAGTAGAACTTATCCATCAAGTCCATCTACATCAGTCACTTCTTCTGTTTCATTAGATTCAGTTCCTCCATTATACAAAGTTTCACATAGTCATTCACCACATCATTCGAATACTCAATTATTATATAATGATAATCACAGTAATAGCCAGATCGATGGTAGTTTACCAACTTTTTCATATAACAATGGTTCAACTGTTGATGACTTTGGTGATTATTTATCAGGTGGTAATCATCCAAAGAAACAATCCATTACTTCAACATTAAATTCATTAGGTGATGAGACAGAACTTTATAGTCAGGAAACATCTCATACATTAACATCTACAAACTTGAATACCTTGCAACGTCCTCATTCAGTTTCAACTGATGTATTAGACACAAGCTTTCCAAGTCAAAACTATTCATTTTTTGCACCATCTAATGCTGTCACACTACGACATGGTGCAACTGATCCAAATATTTATCAAAGCCCAACAACATCTCCAAGGGTTAGACCTTCAACTCAATTTAAATTAACTAGAAAACCACCACCAAATTCACCAGATGATGACAATATCAAACATAATTCTCCATCTCCAAAACATCAAACAAATATAACACCTTCATCTCCAAAGAGAAAACCACCACCAAAATCCGATCCATTGGATTCAAATACAAAATTTGGTGGTTCATTATCAGATTCTGTTGCTAGTTTAGTTGATGAAGAAAATGATTATGAAGAAGATGAAGAAGATGAAGAAGATGTTGAAGATGATTCATTACCACAATATCCATTATCAACAGATGAATCAAATAAACATAGACATAAATCAAGGTTTAGAAAAAATGCTAGAAATATATTAAGAAAAGGAATTAAAGCTACAATTGTGACACCATCAAGTTATTTGGCCACTACTGAACATGAACGAAAAAGTGTTTCATCACAAAGTTCTCATCATCATCACCATCATCATCATAGAAGACACACAACAGATGTATTACCATCTGGTGAACCTGTACCAATTCAAAGACCTGTTCAATTTAAAACAACAATGAGAAAAGAAAAAAAAAATGCTTCTAAATTTAATGAAGATAAACCTTGGAAACATCATAATGATAGGGAATATATTACAGAACAAGAAAGAAAAAGATATGAAAGTATTTGGGTTGCTAATAAAGGTTTATACATGGATTATGTTGATCCTAGAACTTTGAATAAAAGTGTTGAAATACCAGATTTACAAAACAGTGCTTTAAAAGCATCATTAATGTCCACTCAAAACATCTTACAAATGGAATCTAATTTAATGTTGAATTTAGTTGTCCGTGATGTTTGGAGCAGAAGTTGTTTACCTAAAGATACTTTAAAACAAATTTGGGAATTAGTTGATACACGACATGATGGTACTTTAGATCGAGTTTGTTTTGTTGTTGGTATGTGGTTAGTTGATCAGTGCTTATATGGTCGGAAATTACCGAAGCAGGTTGATGCAGCTGTGTGGCACAGTGCACTGCAACTAGGTGTTAATGTTGTCATCAAGAAGAAGCATTGATTACAAAATTAAAACAACTTTTATTAATGTTCATAATAATAATGCGAGATCATGTAGTCCCATGTACCATAATGTAAATATATGCACTATGACCCCCTTTTCCACATCTGCCGGGAACAGCGGCAGTACGTTAGGGGGAGGTTCTGCCTAAATGTTTAGTTGGGTAGGCAGAAGCTTCTCCAGAACTCCAGGCAGAGGGAATTTCAAAATAAATTTAGTAGAAAACTTGAGAAAATTGGCAATGTTTTGAGTTTTGGAGTATTTTAAAGTTGAAGCAACTAAGTTTGAAATAAATTTTAAATAAGTTTAAATTAATGGCAAATATAAAAAAGACTTATTAAGGTTGATATATGATTTTTTAATTTGGTATATTAAATTTTTTTTTTGTTGTTTGCTTTAGTTATACTCTTGTCATAAAAAATCTTGGATAAAACCAAACAATAAGAATAAGATCTTAAATTATTGTCATGTTCAGAGCTTTAGGGTTTGGCAAAAAAGAGCCAGAGTTAAGTAGTGAAGAAGCTACTAAGCTTATTTTAACTGAAGCTCATGATTTTGAATTGGCTTTACAAGCTATGGATTATTTATTGGATGATCGTACCAAAGAAGGTGAATATTTGATTAATGATGATCCAGATTGTACAATTAAAGTTCTAGCAAGTGGTGTTATTGGATTTTTAGAAGCAACTTTAGGGTTTGAACCTGAAGTTATGAAGAAAGCTGGTGAAGTTTTAACAAAAGCTGAAAATTTATCATATAGAGATCGAGCTAAAAATCAAAAACTAAAGTTAAAAACTAGTAAGAATTTCCCACCTGGTACTGAATATGCAGTCACTTATGCTGAAGCCAATTTATTAAATGCTTTAGTTATGCTTGTTTCTGAAAGTGTTATTGAAAGTGCTAAAGCTTTATATAAATTGCGTAAAGCTTATCAAATCTTGGATGAAACTTTAAAATTGATTAAAGCTGCAAAAAAATCTGGTGGATTAGATAGTGGATTAAATTCTAGTGCTGCTAGTATTAATTCAAATGCTACTTCACATAGTTTCCCAGATATTCCATTTGAGTTGAACCAAAAACAATTGAATGATCAAAAAGTTATTTCTAAAGCCAATAAAGTTAAAGAAATGAGAAATTCTCGTTTAAGAGGTTCTCATATTGGTAATACCCCAGCAAGTGAAAGATTAAGAAGTGATTTAGGTTTTAAAGAAGAAAGTTCCAGTATTGTTGAAAAAGAAATTGATGAAAGTCGCTCAACAATTGATGAATTTATAGTTACTGGTGCTAATTTATGTTTTGGTATTTTACAACTAGTTTTATCATTAATTCCTCCAAGTTTGGGTAAAGTTTTATCAATTGTTGGTATTAAAGGTTCAAAAGAAGAAGGGTTAAAGATGATATGGACTTCTGTTGAAGGTAGAAACATTCATGGTTGTATTGGGTTGTTAGCATTATTAGTTTTTTATGATGGTCCATTTCAATTTACTGATGTTGATTTTGATGTTCCAGAAGTTACAGCTGATCCTTCTGATGCTACTGATTTAGCATTAAAGAGAACAATGAGTGGTAAGAAAATGGCGACTGAAATGGAGGCGTTTGAAGGAATTGGTAGCCCAACTTTATTACATCCAGGCAAGAAATTAGCTGATGCGTTATTATATGCTAGAGCATTATTTCCACATTCTGCCTTATGGTTATTACAAGAAGCTAGAATGTTGGCATCAAGAGGTCGTTTGGAAGAAGCTTTATCTTTAATGAATAGTATTGATCGTGATATTGAAATGCAACAAGTTGAAGCTTTATTAATTTTTGATAAAGTTATGATTTTAATCTTTTTGCATAAATATGAAGAAGCTGCTATAGAAGTTTTAAAATTGGTTGAAATTAATCAGTGGTCTCCAGGTTTATATACATATATTTCTGGTGCTTGTTATGTTGAATTATATCGTATGTGTAAGATGGGATTAGTTGATGAAGAAGAAGTTAAAAGAGCTGGTTATTTCAAAGAAAAAGCCAAACATTATTTATTAGAAGCACCAATTCATACCCAAAAGAAAAAAATTATGTCCAAACAAATGCCATTTGATAAATTCTTATTGAGAAAAGTTTCTCAATTTGAAGCTAGTGCATTAACTAATAAAGTTGACCTTATTGATGCAATTGGTACTTCACCAATTCATGAATTATGTTATTTTTGGAATGGGTATAATAGAATGCCTGAAGAACATTTGAAATTGGCATATAAATTATTAGATTATAGTATTTCAGATTTATCATTAGTTCCTGAAGTTGAAAATCAAATGATGATTCGTAATTTATTAAAAGGTATTACTTTAAGAAGATTAGGTCAAGTTGAAGAAGGTAGAGAATTGGTTGATAAATATGTTTTGAAATACATTATTGCATATGATAATACTGGGAAATTACCATACAGATTTATTAGACATACAGAAGATCCATGGTTATATCCAACTGCATTATATGAACGTGCCCTATTTACATGGAAAGAAAAAGGTATTGATGGATTAGAAGAATCTAAAGAGTGGTTAAAAAGATCAGCTGCTTATGCCGATGATTATGAATTAAGTACTAGAGTTTCCATGAAGACCAAGGCAGCATTGGATAGATTAGAAGGTTTATGATTGGTTTTTTTTTTTATATATTATTTTATCTATTTATAAGAAACATAGTTAATATTAATTTTTTACGTTTTGAAATATTTTAGAACCGTTCATTATATAAAGTATAGAAAAAAAAACCTTGAATTAAACAATGAAACACCAAAAACAGAATATCAATTAATAAAACAAACTTTAAAAGCACATATGATGAACCCAAACTTAAGAGTATAGCAAGATGATGATAAAAAAAAATAAGAATTAGATAAATAATTGGGTAGTAATAAATAGCAAATAAGTAGAAAAATAGCAAATAATAGCATGTAACCAGCATATAGCAAATAATAATAATAATGAATAATAATAATAATAATAATAAGTAATGACGAATGCAGAATGTTAATGATGAACAAATCAACTAGTGATCTTATCAGGAGTCCAATCAAGACCAATTCTTTGATAAACTTTAGATTGAACAAGACTCCATAACATTGCTTTTTCTTCTTTATTCAATTTAATTGGAGTGATATCTTTTTTAGAAGAAGCAGAAACATCATTCATAATAGCTTTTCGTAATAATGCGGAACCAGAACCATGAGATGAGATTGGAAGTTTTGGAATTTCAGAAGTTTGTGAAGAATCCATTTCTAATCTTTTCTTTTTTTATACTCATGACAAGATTTTTTAAAATCATGACGACATTGAGCTTCAACAGCTAAATTTAATAAGAAATTTTCAATAACATTTCTCCATTCTGGTTTTGATAATCTATTATTAAAGATTGTTGGTAAACCAGAATTTTTTAAAATCATTGCATGCCTTGTTCTTGCAGTATGTAAAGTATATTTAGCAGTTTGAATTCTAAAAGTGTTATCAAATTTAGCTTCTTTATATATATCACTTTCAACTAAAGTTTTTATAATAGTTTCATCATCAGCATCCAAAGGTAGATACATGAATCTAAATCCATTAGGGGTATAAATTAAAGGTAATTTATTATTCCATTCAGGTTGTAATTTTTCCACAATTAATAAAGATCTTATATCATTTAAATCCCAATCTAATAAAGCTCTTTTAGTAAAAATTGGACGACCATCAATAAGTAGAGTTGGATCAGCTAATAATTCTGGCATATACATATCACTAAAATCACGAGGTAATGCTTGTTGTAAAGTAAGTACACATTGTTTTTGTAAAGTTTGTTGTTGAATTTGTTGTTGTTGAATTTGTTGTTGTTGAATTTGTTGTGGGGTTATATGTTGATGATTTTGGTTTGAATCTTGTGGTAATAATGATGGTAAATCAGAGAAATTAGTTGATTGTGTAGCCATGGAATTAGCAGTTGAAAATAATGAATCTTTACCACTTGATGTTGTTAAATTTGAAGATGCATAAGATGAAGTTGTTGAAATTGTTGAAGTACTTGAAATAGATGGGACTGGTTGAATAGGTTGTAAATGATTCACTAATAGTGGATCAACTTGATAAACTTGATCATTTGAATCTTCCATCATAACATCATTATCACTGATATTGTTATTATTTGAAGAATTTGAATTATTATACAAATTCTTTGGATTCAACCTTGATAAACCAAATAGTTTTCTATGTGAAGAAGAAGAAGAAGAACTAGTTGATTGTTTTGAAGATATTGAATCAAAACTATCATTTGAATTTGTTTTTGATAGTAAAGGTGTATTTGAAGAGTCACTAGCATTTGAAACATTTTTTAAAGGAGAAGAACCATGTTTTAAATTGTTTGTTGCTGATGATTGAGCACGAAATAATTTCTTGGTGATTTCATCTCTTGCACGATCAGTATACTCCTTTGGAGTATTAGTATTTGTCTTGAAGACTGGTGACACGTACATTGTGTCTTATTTGTATTTGCAGTTGTGGTTGTTAATTTTTTTTTTTTTTTGCTTTTCCAGTTTATTATAATATTACTGAGCAAATATCAGTATTTATTTTGTATGAATATGTTTGTTTGTTTTAGTTTTTATAAATGTATATGGTTTAATTAGTTTTATGGTTTTTTTTTTAAAACTAGTGGAAATTCTTTGGAACCGGAAGATTTTTTTTTTCTTATTTAATTCCACAAGAGGGTCAGTACTAAATAACGGGACAAAGTGGATAAATTGATCAACGGTGAAATTTTAATTTTAAAGTTGAAGAAAAGTTGGTTAAATAAATTAATGAAATAAAAAGTAGAAATTTAGTTTTATTCATCTTTAAACCTTTTCAATAACTTTTTATATACCGGTTTTTGTTTCCGCTCTTACAAGTTTTTCCGACATGAAGAGAGTTTCACCGACCGGAATAACCTCATTTTAATCGGAAGCAAATGATTATGAAACAGAGAATATTATATGGGATTATTGTATATTGATTTGTAATAGTACATCTAGTTCAATTGAAATCATAATATTGTACAATAAATATTATGAAAACTAACAAACCAGAAGGTTAATGCTTTAGAAAGACAACTTACGAAAACTAAATCACTAGCTTAAGCCAAAAAAGCTAGTCTAATAAACATATACCAAAAAGAGTAAGAAGAACCAACAATAATAACCAGATTAAACCAATATCTATTTTTTTGAGGAACAAATTATTATTCTGCAAGACTACTGCCCTCCACTGTCACGCATACTTTTTCTCCAGAAAAGTGCCTTGAAGGGCAACAAATTACAATAAACCAAGAGATTAACAAGAGATTGGCACATCAACAAATATCATTGGTTAATTTAGACAATTGAACAACTAAATTTTGATAAAAGTCATGCAAACAAAAATTTAAACTTGTGACATCACACTGCTAATGACTTTTCACTTATATAGGTTTTTGGCGGAAAGCAAGCCTCACGTGAGACGGTGCATACTTGCATAATATGTACATATTTATGCATAGTTACGGGACCTAATATATGTAATGTGTTATGTAATCAGTGGTATATTTAAGAATTGATAATGATTTAAAGTTGAGTGAAATTAACAAAGTTAACCAATTAATTGAACCTTATTTCAGATTTACTGTAAAAAATACTTTAATTCATCAATTGAATTCCATTTACCATTTAATCTCCAATGAATAGAGTCTGTCATTTCCATAATACGAGTAACAACTCTTTTGTAAGCAGATCTTCACCAGGAAAGCTTTTGAATTTGTGAAATTCACATGAACATAGGAGTGGTCAGTGGTGGAACAATCACAACACCAATATAACTATGAATTTTAATTTTTTTTGATCTGAAGATAATATAAAATTTTTAATACCCAAATATCAAATTTTCAAGCAAAAATATTGAGTATTTTAAAGTCCACGGTAAATTTCACACTTTTTTTTATTTTTCATAGAAAATCACGTGATATATATATATATATTTTTTTTTTTTAATAACGAAGATATTAATTAAAATATATGGAAAAATCTAAAAAATTCTTATTATAAAAAATTAATCAATTTGAAAATTGATTAGAGCTATTTTTCGACGGCCGGAATGTTTTTTTTATAGACTGCTTGATGCTAATAAGTAAGGGATGTTTGTAATCTAATATTTTACAACTAATTGGTTGAATATGACATAATTCCAAAAAGGGTAAAACTTCATTTTGGAGTTCTTGATTATCAATATTTAAGATAT